>PVKZ01002692.1:0-90981 GCA_004027375.1 Macroglossus sobrinus
GCTTTTGGGGGAGGTCCTGGCTGTGAACGAGGCCGGGAGTCCGGTAGCCTGAGGCCATACGTTACTCCCTGGGCACCTGGGGGGGACTGTGAGCTTGAGCCGGGGGTCGCCCCATGAAACCGGGCTGCTGTGCACACTCTCTGCTCCTCCGCCAACTGAGGCATCACTAACAGTTTCTCTCTCTTTCTCTCACATCCCTCCCGGCCTCCGTCCCCGTGCCCCCTCCCCTCCCGACCCTGCACCTGTGTGTCTCGCCTTCTCTTTGCTGGCTGGCTGCCTCCTGCTCTCCAGTGTGACCAAGACCAGTGCATTCAGAGCACCAAATTCGTTTTGCAGGCCGCAGCC
The DNA here is from genome assembly GCA_004027375.1 of Macroglossus sobrinus. NCBI lineage: Eukaryota > Metazoa > Chordata > Mammalia > Chiroptera > Pteropodidae > Macroglossus > Macroglossus sobrinus. The sequence goes on from PVKZ01002692.1 coordinate 346, forward strand.
ACGCCCCTGCTGCAGAGCGAGCCCAGCCTCACCAGCGACGAGCTGCACCTGCCCGGGAAGCCCGGCCTGGGCACGCCCTGTGCCAGCCTGACCCTCGGGCAGCCCACGCCGCCCTCCTCCATGCCCAACCTCAGCACGGAGGCCGCGCTCACAGACATCCTGCCCCTGAAGGAGGAGCACGTGGGCCACCAGTTCCTGACGCCGGAGGAGGCGCCCTCGCCGCCCCGGCTGCTGGCGGGCAGCCCCCTGGCCCACAGCCGCACGGTGCACGTGCTGGGCCTGGCCAGCCAGGACTCCCTGCACGAGGACTCGGTGCGCGGGCTGGTGAAGCTCAGCTCCGTGTGACCGCGGGGCCCGGCGGGGGACTGCAGCCCGCGGGAGCCGGCCGGCCGAGGGGCTTTCTCGTGCCCCTGGGCCATGTGGCAAGGACAGATAGGTCCCAGACACAAGGACCGCTGATGGCAGAGGCGGCAGGGCCCAAACACTTCCAGCTCCGTGTATGGGAATGGCCTGCCCCACCCCGACTGCGTGGCTGACGAGAAACCGTTTTCAGACGTTTGGAATATGAAGGGTGGGCACGGGGACAGAGGAGCCTGGGGTGGCTGTCGCCGGAGGCTGCGGGGAAAGCTCACTGCCTGGATGCCATTCCCTCCGCTCGCTGCTTTTGTTGACAGATACCACGGAAGGTTGATGAGACCAGTGGCCAGGCTGAAATTGTACTTAAATGTTATGCTACTAATATTTGAAATAGACATGCCATTCCATTTGTTATTTTTTTTTTTAATACCTAAAGGGAAAAAAAAAAAAAAAACATGACCAGACGTGGATTATGCATGTCCCCGGGGACTGTTTACAGTGGTGTCGGGATTCAAAAGGAAGTGCCCCTTTCTTTCTCTCTCTCTTCCTTTCTTTCTTTCTTTCTTCTTTCTTTTAATTTTGTGAATTTTCAAGTGCTGTTTGACGGGAAGGAAGTGCAGGAAACCAAGACTCAAGGTGAGTGCCCTCACTCGCCAGCTCATGCGCGGGGTAGGTGGCACCTGGACTGCTGAGGGCTGCCGGGGTGTTGTGTCGAGAATCCGTGAACCTTCCGCTCCGTAGTTAACCGAGATAACGTGTTGTACCACACGCACCACGGGCTTCACCAACCTGTGTGACCAAACTTCCTGTGGACAGCCAATAAAATGACGTCCTCTGTTGTTCTGGATCTGTGTACAGTGGTCCTTGACAGCCTCAGTGGCAGCAGGGTCACCTGGATGGCCTGCCGAGGGTCTGTGCTTTCTGACGTATCCCTCGCGAGGGATGGCCCCAGAAGGGGTTCGTGTGGGATGGAGGATTTCTTAGCTAGGAAAGGAGCTTTTCCATCAGCATTTGTTTTCTTCTCTTGAATCATCCCCCCCCCCCTTTTTTTTTTTGACACAGTCTCAGTGCGATTTGCTGTTCACAGACTGCCCGGTGGCAGTTCACCTGTGGCACGTGGGAGGGAGGGCGTGTGCAGCCGGGTCACCATCTCTACTCGCACTGTGTCCGTGCAGCACCTGCGCGCGGAAGGGTAGCGTGCGATCCTGGTTAAGATGCCAAACGATGTGGAGGAGAAACTGGCGTACAGTGTGGCTGAGACCGTGCAGACCGAACTCCTCACCAGGACGTGGATCGGGATGGGATGAAGGTCATTGCCGCTTCATCACGCCCGTTTATCCTCCAGACCGGAGCTGGCTCCGTGCTTGGAGAGCAGGTCCCCGTGCAGGCAACTGCAAGGACTTAGCAGACTTCTGTCCTCACTTCTCTCCACACGGTAAATCCAACAGCCAAATCGACTCAAATCGAAGATCGTGCTCGGGCTTCTCACAACCACTGATGCATTGATCAGTGACACAAGAAGCCTCGATTTGCATTTATGGAAAAAGGCTGTTTCTCCTGAGAAAGAGTTGCCATTTTATAGAAAAGGAAAGGAGGAGGGGGAAAGGCACAATGTCATGTCTGATTTGGAATAAAGCCGGTTCTTCCAAGGTCAAGAAATAATTTGTGCTGAAAGTAACCACAGAATTCTTGCATGGGGGTGTCTCGGAACCATCTCTGTGTTTCACGCTGTACATACAGCTGGGACACTGGGAAGGTGTATTACATGTGGTCATTTTTATATCCTGGACCTCCTAATTCCCTGCGCCCACTTGGAATTTATAAAAAGGGGACAGAGCCCCTCCTTACACAACCACACACCCTCGCACGCGCGGTCACCAACGCACAGGGGTTCCCTTGGCATTCACTGCCTGTGAGCAAAACACGACAGCCCCTCAGTCTGCCTTCCACAACTTCCCAGCCTTCTCTGCCCTTTGCTTCCTTCCATCTTCCCACCGGGGAGGAGAGATGGGCGGTCGGCTCTCACACTGGTGTCCGTGGCCCCGTCTATCCCCAGCTCCCCCACGTGAAACACTGACAAGGTTCTCTAGCTCGTGATTGCTGGTGGTTGCTGGTGACCCATGACCCACCCTTCTTCCCGCCTCGTTGTGAAAAACTCCGAAAACCAAGGATCACTATTCATCTGTCTTTACAGGATGACTATTTACTCAATTTATTTTCAATTTATCATCAATCTCCCATCCACCCTCAGTCCTGTCTCCTGCATCCACCTGACATTATTTATCCAAGAAGGGACTGTGAATTCTGGTGAAATCAAAGCTCTTCAGGATCCGAGAGGGAGATGAACTTGAACGAGCCAATTTGCTAAGACTATTAACTTTCTAACAATCAAACCAGGGAGGTACCCACAGTCCTTTACTCTGGTGGCTCGGAGAAGAAGGGACAGTCTGTAGAATAGTCCATGCCCTCCTTCCAACTGGGTAGAGAGATGATCTCGGGGCAGGGGCCTGCCTGGTGATGAGTTTGCCTTTCCCATTAACTGATACATATAATTTTAATGTTGAGTGGTTCCATCTCGCTGTGGCTGGCTGAGTAGACCTTGCTCTCTCTAAATTCTGTCAGCGTGCTCCAGATTGATTGCATGCTAGCTATGAAAAATAAGATAAATATTTTACCATGCTATTAAAGCTTGGGCCATTATCAAATACCCATGCACATACACACTCATTGTCTCGTTTAAAAATTCATCTGCTTCATTCCCCCGGCGGTACCCCAGGGAGGACAGGCTTCCCAGGCTGCTGAAGGTGAAACTGAGCCTGAACGCCCCGGCCTCCTAGGAAGGCAGTGGGTTGGGGCATCCGAACAGCCAAGAGCCCGCATCCGAGAGGGCACAGTGACATGCCTCCCCGTGCCTGTGGAGAACTGGCCCAGCTTCGTGTGTGTGTGTGTGTGTGTGTGTGTGTGTGTGTGTGTGTGTGTGCTGTACCCACTTGAAAAATGCTCATTCCAGCTTTCAGATGTCACTATTTCAGCCCATGAGAAAGATGGCATATCCTCACCCTGTGCCAGCAAAATGCCAAATACCTGTTGTGGTCCAGAACAGCACACAGTGAGAGTCTCCCCCGAGCCCCACCCCACCCACCACGTGCACTGTGGTCCTCGCCCGTTGTGTCCAGGATGCTGACTGGGGTTCCGCACACGAAGCAAACCCCACTTTGTGAGCCGTGTCCCTACTCAGACCTGAGTGAGTCCCATCGTGGCTTATGGCTGTGAAGGCCCCTGAGCTCTTCATGGGCCCGGGCCTGGCTGGGCCTTGCCTCGGATTCAACAGCCAGGAAGACGGATTTGCCAAAACAGGCAGTCAGTCTTGGCACTGCATCTTGGGATGGCAGTTGCAAGAAAGTTCTGGAACTTGGCTCATTTGGGGCCCACCTTTCGGTCATGACTGCCTGACGGGCTCCTTTGCGGGTCTCGGGGCCTTCCAGCTCCCCGCCCCAGGGACCACGTCTCTGTAATGTAGCATCGCCTTCAGCCCACACACCATCCTCTTCATCACCAGAAACCCGGAGCATCTCCGCCTTGGGTTATGGTTCCTGAGTTAGCCAGAAGGTATCAGGGGCTTATTGCGACGGTCTAAGAAATGTCTCTAAATTTGTTGCTTCTCCTTCATCCACGTGAGCACACTACTTAAGCCCATTTAGTTCTCGATCGGGTAAGAGCTGAGAATGAAGGGAACAAATATAAATATTCTTTTCCGATGAATGCCTTACCACCGTTTTGAAGCTGAGCCTAAATCAAATCAATGTTTACATTTTCTTTTTTTATTGAGGACCCATGACTTGTAGAAGTCTACCGGATTCTAGTCCAAATGAGAGAGCCTCTCAAATGAATTCTTCTTCCTCTGCTCCCCTTCACCTCCCCTGGAGGTCTTTCTATGGTACTATATGCTGTTACTTCGTAAAAAATCTGCCTACCATTTGTTTCCTTGAAACATTTCTCTCTCTGCCTTACAGGAGTAAGTTACCATTGAAATATTTAAAAAGCTGAAGCGTCATTTTCCTTCAAATAAATGTCAAAGATGGTAACTTTTTTTGATGCATCAGTAAATCCTCTATCTGCGTGTCGCACACGACTCCAATAATACAGGGAAGATGGATTTTAAATACGAGTGGTTAGTACGTTAATCCAGACATTAAAAATAATTGGGAGGCTGAAGATTAGATTGTTTCTGGAGCAGCCGAATTTGCCACGTAACAAGATAAAGGGCCTCAAATGGAATTAGTTTTTCGATCTCATAAACGCCAGGAATTATGTACAGAATGGACCGGAAAGCAGATGAGTGTTTTGTGCTATTGCAAAGACTTTTCTTCCATCGATTGTGGACTTTTTAAAAGATATTCGGTATTGCTGATGAAGATATGAATGAAAAACTCTCTTAATTGCCCCGGATGTTTTAAAATGGATAGCTACACAGAGAAGCAGTTTGACATATGCAAAACAAACAAACCAACAACAAACAAACAAAAATTTGTTTTCTGGGTTCTATATGAGAGGAGACAATTTTAGGCTAAAATAAAAAAAGTAACAAAAAATAACATCATAAAGATTGGAGCCTTGCTAACCACTTGCTCAGGGCACTAGGGCATTCTGGGTTGGTATTTCATACTAGCCAAACATTTTGGCATGAATAAAAACGAAGAATTTTAAACTCTCAGTGTATTCAAAGGCCTACTTCTGAACAATGGTGAACATACCACATAACATTGCAAGCTTTCAGAAATAATGATCCTTATTCAACTGCCTTTTACGTTTTAATCAATGTTTGCAGACTTGACCTTAAACTGGAATAAATTAAGAAAGTATTGTCCTCCTCCAATAAAAACTGTTAATGGCATCAAATATGAACCTCATCTTTATAAGATAGATATTGTCAAGGTCGACAAGATATAGGGAAGAGAAGGACCACCTCGCACCTAAGAAACTTGCACAGATATCCAGATCAGCTTCCAACAGCCGGCTTTCTCAACTTTCAATTCCTAAACGCCTTTGAGCGATGCAAAACCTTAAATCCCGTAATCTACTTGTTTTGTGTTCTCACTGCTAACACACACAACCACACACAAATGTCATCAATGTCCTGACCTCTTTTTCTCTTTCTGTCCTGCCATTCTTAGTACTGGCATTCATCCTCAGGGTCGTTTTATGGTTACAGGGTAGTTACTGCAGCCCCAGCCATCAAAACTGCATTCTGGGAAGGAAAGAAGAAGGGGGATGGGCAAAATGATAGTGACACTTAAGGCGGCTTTCTTTAAAGGAGTCTTCCCAGGAATGCCACCCTGTGATTTCTCTGTGGCCACAGCTGAGTCACGTGGCTGCAAAAGAGCCTAAGAAATGTGCTGTTTTAGCTGAGCACATTGCCCCCAAATAATAATGGGGCTCTGTTAGTAAGGGAAGGGGAAAAGGAATACTTTACTAGGTAATCACAAGAAATAACCTTGCTTCCTCATTTGTTGGAAAAAAAAGAGACCCTCCGGCTTGAGCCCTGTCATTCATTCTTCTCTCCACCAAAAGAGCTGCCTCCATCCACCTCCCCTCCCTGCGGAAACAGGCCCAGCTCATCTCTTCCGTGACCTCTGAGGTCCAGCCCCTTCTCTCCTGCCTCTCCAATGTCTCTCCATTAGATGCTTTTTCTAGGCCATCGAACCTTTCTCCTATTAAAACACACACACACACACACACACACACACACACACACACACACACACACATATCCCTCTTCCTCATCCTTCATTCTGGCTTCCCCTCATGGCACACTTCTGAGACGGGCTCTCCCAGGTCTCCACTGGCCAAACCCGGTGGCCTTGGTCTATGTCCCCTCTAACGTCTCTGAGCATCTGACACTGTGGAGCCGCCTCGGGGGGTGTGCTGGAGGGGAAGGCCAGCTGCAGTCTCCCCGCACACAAGCCTTGCGGCTCCCCCACAGGGCCCCCACGCTTTGGCTCAGGGCACGGCTGCCTTCATTCCCGTTGGCATCTCCTTGCGTTCTGCCTGCTTCTCACGCCCCCTAAATGAGGACACACGGTGTGAGGCTTGGTCCTCTGCCCTCTGCCCTGTGCTCTCCTCCCACCATTCTTACACCTTCTCTCGCCTCCGCTGTGGACTCCCTCCCGAGCACCGGCCCCACATCGGAACCAGCTGCCTGCTCCAGCAAGCCGCAGACAGGATTCCTGCTCCAGCTCGCCCGCCTTGGATGGGGAAAAGGCTCCAAGCCCGTTTCCTTACGTGTAAAGGATCCGCTTCTGAGATTACCGTACTACTTATTGGCTCAATGTCCACTTAGAAATCCCACCATCACCCCAACCCCAGAATGCCTGACGCTGAATTCAACATTGTTTCCCCCAAAACCAGTTCTTCTTTTAGGTGCTGCTTGACGAGTGGGCCGACAACTCTGGCGAAGCCTTTGACTCTCCCTTGCTCCCCATGGCCAGTCAGGTGCCAAGTCCTGTCCGCCTCCCCTTCACAGCATAGATCGAACCTGCATTCTTCCTCTGCGTTGCCACCTTCACTGCACACCCAGAATATCATGGTGGCCACCAAGTTCTCTTCCGATGCCTGTCCATCCTGCATGGCCCGGGCAAGTGACCTCGCCCATCTGTTGCTAAACTGTTCCTTCACTCTGCTCACCCTGACTCTCCTCAGCCCTTCCCAGCTCTCGTGGCCTTGCTCACAGACCTCCACGAGATTCTGGAAGGCCTGAGGGACACCCTCCCTCGGAATTCTGAAATACTTGTTCTGACACATGTTTTCTGAAATTGAGGTAAAATTCGCATGCCAATGCACAATTCAGTGGTTTTCAGTATGTTCACAAGGCTGTGTCACCATCACCACTGTCTAGTTTCATAGCGTTTCTGTCACACTTGATACTCTTTCTAGACCAGGGGTCCCCAACCCCCGGGCCATTGGCCGGTACCCATCCATGGCCTATTAGGCCATACAGCAGGAGGTGAGTGGCCGGCAAGCTAGAGAAGCTTCATCTGTACTCACAGCCACTCCCCAGCACCAGCATCACCGCCTCAGCTCCGCCTCAGATCCTCAGGCATCAGATTCTCACAGGAGCACCGGTCCCTGGTGCCACAGAGGTTGGGGACTGCTGTTCTAGACTACCTGTTATTTACATTTTCATGTGAATGTCCTCTCTTCAAGTAAACATGGGGGCACGCCAGGCAGCATACTTCATCCGAAGGTGGCAGTCAAATACCCCAGCAGGTGCTGGGTGGTTGGTGGTAAAGAAGACCAAGATACAGTTCAAGAAAAACGACCCAGATTCCTGGAGGGGGCCCATCCTGCAGCCTGAGGCTCAGAGGAAAACCACCTTCCCTTTGACCCACTAGCTGTCCTACTTTTAAGGAAATGAAATTGTCCAAATGCAAGTCCATGTGCAGAGAGAACTTGAACTTAAAGCAAGTCCTGCTGGATGCCCATGTGACACCTGGCTCACCTCCCTATTCTAATTTGGGATGAAACTGGGGTCTTAAATCAGTAATATAATTCCAGTAGGAACAACATCATAGGACTTGTAAAATATATCATTAATGATCAAAAGTAAGAGAACTTGGACTATTTGGGGATTGTACGCTTTACTTTTTTTTTAAATAAAAGTCTATTGACCCGTTAGTTCATGAACAGGCATTTGTTGGGCACGTGACACAGTTTTAGCCATTGAATAACATGCCTCATTTTTTATACCATGGAAAGTGTATACCACATAATTGTATATTATAAGTACAATTATCTATTTCTGGATAATAGATCTTTGGTAAAAGCTGCCCTTGAAATAAACCATAAAATAAATATTCATACGTAATGTTGCTGAAATCACATTTTTATGAAGAAAAAGAATCCTGGGCAATTCAATGAAAGGAATGGAAAGCCAGTATTATCTTCCCCCATCGATCGATACAACAGGGTCACACAGAAAATAAGCATGTCAAGATAGCAGTTGAGGTTCGAACTCCAGTCTGCTAGAATTTCTGCTCCACAAGGGCAAACTCTGTCTCTCTTGCATTCACCGCTGCTGGCTCCAAGCACGGCGCCATGAACGTTGCTGGGGCTGATGCTAACACCGGTGCACATACTCCAAGCAGGTGTTCGAAGAGCTAACCGTATTTAATGAAGAGGCAAAGTGGCTGATCAATGGACAGCAGCTCCCTTTCATATCACTAACAAGGCCAATCTGTAACGAAGAACTGAAAACGAAATGAGGATGTGGCATGTACTCATACATGAAATATATGCCGTACTCAAATATATCATAGACTATTATATATTAGTACATGCTAGTTTCATATAATAATACAGATTATGTATACTTTTTACCAATGTATTCTATTCTTTAAATGAGTTCGAAACTTGAAATTTGTTTTTTTGTGAAAGGAAAAGTCATGAATGGTATTCAGATCCTAGACTAGTCCACGAAATAATCCATAATTTACTTAAATAAAATTAATGGCAATTCTAGGATATAAACACCCCCAAGTATTTCTGAACTCCAAACTTCTCTAAGTTCTAAGCCCTGAGCTTGGTTCTATGACTCTTGGGGGCCTGGACCCCTAGACAATGGACTCCCCATCTGCTGCTGTGTCTACCTCACTGCCAAATAGATTAAATCCATCTTAAGAAACACATGGAACTCATTAGATTTTTAAAAAATTTCTACTAGAGACAAACTACGAAAAGAAATTCTTAAATTTCCTATTTTTAGAGATTCAAAATAGTTAAATTCTCTTTTAAGGTTCCTCTTGAAAACAAGCTTTTCATTTTTCTTTAGAGCCTTCAGGAATTTCAGCTGAAATGGTTTTCTGGCAGAAATTCTGGATAACTCAACAGCTAAATTCAACTTGACTCATTTGGGATTGAGAATTTTGGGTGGTGGTTGTTAATATCCTGAGTCAAAACACGTGATGTGTTTTAAGGGAAGTCTAGCCGACATTGAACATCATGGTGAAAAAAATATATATTGCCTTTCAAAAGGTTTTCTTGACCTTTCTGTTCCTTTTCGAGAGAGTTGGTCAGCCAATGACATATCTCTTGGCGGCATCGGTATTTCTGATAGAAATCTAGTCTGAGGATTAAAACTTCATTAGTCTGTTAGGTCAGTCAGGAAGCTGCACCAGAAAACACCGTTTCTGGGGAGAATGAGGACAGATGAATTTGAGGCCCCCGGGACCTGTTCCACACCCACTGTTCTTGTGGAAATGCTGAACGGAGCCTCTGTGTCCCTGATACCTGCAGGTTGGCTGTGCTGAGGCCACAGCCAGCGCTCATCAGCTGAGGCTCTGCCCTCCCACTGGCCTCCCGGGATAACTTGCCTCATGCAGTGAGTTGTCTTCTCGAGATCGAAATGGAAATTAACTTTCTGCAATAAAACCTAATCCAAGGACACGTTGGAAGGTAACTGAACGTGTCAGTGTGAGGGGCCCTGTTACTCAGCTCGAACCACTTCAAAGCCACCTGTCATTGGCTTGGCACTCCCCAGCGGCTCCTCTTCTTCACAAGGGCGACCCCCTCACTTGTCACATACAGGATATAAACAAGGGACCTCGCGAAAGAAGACTGGACACCTCTGGACTGTCAGCTTCCCTGTGATTTGGCACTTCCTCGTGACCGATGGCTTCTGTGTATGTTAAGAAATTCGTTCACGTGCGAGCTTCTGGCTGCTGTGGCTGAGCTATTTTTAAATTCTGTGTTATCAAAAGGAAGCGGCTGGCATTTGCTTCTGCCAGACACCTCCGTGTCATCGTCGGGCGGCATGTGTTCTCCTGAGACCCTTTCCTCAGCACCCTTCAACCTGCCAGGAGGGAGACGGGGCCGCCGTGAGGTGTGCAGGAGGGCGGTGCTTTCTCTAAGAGTGGAGAAGAGCCTCCCCGCCCCCCCCACCCCTTTCTTTAATCATCTACTTCCGTTTATACAACCCGCGGTTACTAGCTGAACTACATTCAATTCTCAGTGTGGACTATGCTCTCAAGTCACCCCAAGTTGAACTTGCTTTTCTAAAGTGAGACTCAGGCACATACCAGGATAGAAGTGAGGGTTGATAGCCCCTCCCAATGCACATACCTGGGACATCCCCCAAAACACAGACACGGTGATAAGTAGTAGAGATCTCACGTGAATATCTTGGGTTTTTGAAATGGTTCATTCTCTGACTATGCTCATATATAATCACAGAGAGGTCATGACTGGTTCGTGGTCCCATCCAGCCCCACAAAACCAACTTCCTGTTTCTTGGCTCACCTGGGCCCTGGTTTGGACACAGAAGAATTGTTCAAGGGTCCTCTGGTGGCAGAAACCACTTTTAAGACCACCTACCACAATTTTTCCCTCCCTCGGTTGGGTGCCCTGAGCAGGGCATGAAATCAGTCTAGTGGGTCCACATTCTTCTCAGATGGGACGGAAGAGACTAGACGGATTAAATAGGAAGTGGCAAATTGCTTTGCCTATAACAAGAACAGGCAATTGGACCATGATAGAAATATATTTTCTTACAATGGTCAAAAAAAAAAAAAAACCAGTTTGGAAAAATACTGATCTAATTTACCCACTCCCACCCCCGTCTTTCAAAAGAGAAAACCGGAAACCAGGAATTTGAAATGTCATGTCCAAGTTCAAAGAACGCGTTAAGGACAGGGCAGAGGTCAGTGCTTCTCGAATCATCAGTTATAAAGTACAGTTCTTAGCTTTTAAAAATTTTCCTACTTATTGCACACTAATGCTTTTGTAAAATATGATACAAAGTAAATTACTAAGAAAATAAAATTAAAATTAGTCATGTAATAGAAAAGCCCCAGTATTTCACTATTAGATTCAATAGACACAAAATACTGACGAATTGTCATAAAGTTTCTAAACACATACATCACTTTCTGCTGATATCTCCCTATGTAAATCTCTCCTCTGTTGATTTTAATCTGTATCCTTGCACTATAATAAACCATAACTGTGAGTAGAATGGCTTTTCTGAGTTCTGTGAGTTTTTCCAGCAATTTTTTAACCTGAAAGTAGTCTTGAGAACCCCAAAACATTACACTCTGGTACAGGCACCTACTTCCAAGCTGTGTTTTGAGGGACCCCATAACGATTCCACAAACCTACCATATCTCCCACCCACAGGCCATAGCCCCTAAAATTCTGTGCTGCAGACAATTTGGGCCTTTCTCACAGAGCAAATATGTTATCTGAAGACAATAGGAGTCACAAGGCATTAAAATTCCAGCAAGTTTTTTTTTAAATCATAATAACTGGTAAAGAGCAAGCAATAGAGGTCAAGTAGGTTTTAGTAGGGAAATTAAGAGGACCTGGCAGAATAAACTTGTTGGAGGAGTAAGATTTCAGGAATTTCAGAGTTTTGAGAAAAAAATTTTTTTTAAATAAATCTGGAACAAATTAAATAAACATAGTGCTAATCATAAGAGCTGTTATAGACCAGATGTGTTAGCTTGATAAAAGAACGCATGAAAATACGTTGTGTATACCTTGGCTTGTTCTTAACAAGTAACTGTCAAGTTCAACATATTTAGAAATATCAAAGATTCAGGGGAAGAAAGGGGGTTGTTTGGGTTTTTTTTTTTTCCCTTCCAATTTTCTAGGGAAAGTGATAAAATCTTTCATTAAAAAGATAAATTGTTGGTGAAAAATGTCAAGAGGGCGTTTGATGATGTCATCTCAGCAGAAGGAGCCGCGGTGCCCGGGGTCGGGCGGGGGGCGGGGATGCTCCAGCCCGCTGAGCCTGAGGGCCACACGCCCATGCCCGTCAGGCCACTGTTTGAGAACCAGCCCTGTCTTCTTTCATTGCTTCAAAACATGGTGGCTTCCCGGGCTGTGAACTGATGGCTCGGCCGCACCCAGTGAAGGACACCTCGGCATCTTGCAGGGCACGCACCAGGACGTGTGTGTCGTCTCTGTGGACTCGCTTGCACAGGGGACCGCTTCTAATTCTGAAGGTCTCCTAAAAACTTCTGCTCAAAGGTCACATGCTGTCCAGACATAAACAGGGACACCGGGAAGGTAAAGGGCGGGTGAGGCCGGAATGCCTGGGGCGTTCTCAGAACTCCCTGTGGCTACCTCCAGCCTGGTTCTGCCTAACTGCCTCCACTCCTGTGTGTCCACCTTCCACTCTTGAGTGTCCACCTCCCCTCTCCGGCAGCCGGAAAGAGGTGCCTCAACAGTGAAAGCAGCACGTCTCAAGCTTTAGGGGACACCAGCATCACCTGGAGGGCTGCATAGGACGCAGGTGCCTGGGCCCCCTTAAGGCTTCTGACTCGGTGGGTCTGGGCGTGGCTTGAGGACTTGCACGTACATTTTATAAGTTTCCAGCACTGGCTCAGGACCATGCTTTGAGAACCACTGCTCTAGAGAGTGGCGGGTTGGTCTGTTTCTGAAGACGGGGAGAGGAATGCTGGGATGTCGGAGGGGAAAAGAGACTGTAGAGAGGGGAGAGCAAAGGGGATGGGCTCGAAGGCCACGGACACCCACCACCGACAGGGCTCCTCCCAAGGCATGTGGCTTTGTGGCACTGTCCCGTCGCCCATCGGCCCATCCACACATGCTGGGTGACCAGGACCACATGGACAAATTATGTCTTTATAACCCGTTCATTCCCGAAAGAATCTACAGTGAGACGGAAGGAGAGATGGAAAGATGGGAACAAGGTGCCTTGCTCTCGCTTCTTTGTTGGGCCACCTCACTGCCTTTAGTAACCCCACGGCCCATCCAGGGGCCCTGGCACAGCCCAGAAGGAAGAAGTCAGTTCTCACCCTGGTGCGTCCACGAGGACTTCTGTAAGGCCAGGGCAGAGGCGCACCTGGAAAGGAACTATTGGGTCCAGATATAAACAGATGTCTGGAAGGGTTCCGACTGACCCGTGTTGTTCCACCATCGGGAGAAGAGTTGAGAATTCGGCCTGGACCGAGGCGAGGACATTTCCAAGTGGTACAGGGCAATCTTTGGTGGGGTGTCCGTGAGGGAAGCCTGCCCTTCTCCAGGGCTTCTGGGGGAGCCTGAGGGCAGAGGGGACTGGGGTCTCGCGTCGTGGGTCAAGTCTAAGGAGACAGCTCGTCTCCACCAGCCGGGACAAAGCAGCTGGTGGCAAGAGCAACAGGTCCAGTCACAGCAGAGGGAGGAGAGGACGGACCCCAGCCCCTCGCTGCAAGGCCCCAGCCAGGCAGAAGGGAGCAGCTGGGTGTGCCCTTTGCCCGAGCCAGGCGGGCCACCTGTGCACACATCAGGACAAGGGGCCCATCTGCTGGTGAAATTCAGGGGTTGAGACTGGTGCCACCGGCAGCCAGCCGTGTCCCGGCTGCAGCAGCCTCTCCCCTGACACACCCAGCCCCGCTGCGGCCTGTGTGGATCCCCCTTCCTGGCTCCGAGTGACCCGCTCACCTGTGTGGATCCCCCTTCCTGGCTCCGAGTGACCCGCTCACCCCCTGCCTCTCAAACACTCCCCACTCCATCCATCTCCGGATGCTTACGTCGCATTTAAACGTTTTCGTAGCTGTTTCGGCCTCTGGCCTCTCGACAACAATACACCACATGGAAGTTGTTTATAACCCGTTTCCCCCAAGAGTTAAATCCCGTTCAAAAAAAAAAAAAAAGGCAGGGACTCTGTGGCTCCCTATTGTATTCCCAGCGCCCAGTAGGTGCTCAGCGTTTGGATGGAGGGATAGCAGAGCTTCCGTCAGAGGACACAGCGTCGCTGCAGCAGGCCCACCGCCCCCAGTGCCCGGCGGCCGGCCCCTCAGCTGGTCCGGCGTCAGAGGGCTCGTCAGCGCGCGATTTCCCACCGGACTGCGGCGGGTTCGAGAAGTGCCCGCATCCTGCATTTGTGGGAAAGGAATTACAGTTCTCCTTGATGGGATGTTAGCGCGGTCGTTGTAATTGCTTGGGCTCAGTGGTGTGTGAGTGCTGCTGGGCTGAGCTATTTAAACACACACACACTCAGACACACACACTCAATCTTATACACACACTCAGACATACACTCAAACTCACACACATACTCAGACATACACACACTCAGACTCACACACACTCAGACTCACACATTCACACTCAGACTCACACTCACACTCAAACTCACACACACTCAGACATACACACTCAAACTCACACACACACTCATACACACACTCAGACACACACATACACTCAGACATACACACACACTCACTCAAACTCATACACACACTCAGACATACACACTCACTCACATACACTCAGACACACTCACACTCAAACTCACATACATTCAGACATATACACACTCACACTCACACACACTCAGACACACACACTCAGACTCATACTCACACGCACACACGCTCACATGTGCACACACACTCACACGCACACACTCAATCTTATACACACACTCAGACATACACTCAAACTCACACACATACTCAGACATACACACACTCAGACTCACACAACACATTCACTCAGACTCACACTCACACTCAGACATATATACACACACACTCACTCAAACTCACACACACTCAGACATAGACACACTCACTCACACACACTCAAACTCACACACGTACTCAGATACACATACTCACACACACTCAGACACACACTCATACTCACGCTCATACACACACCCACACACTCACACGTGCGCGCACGCGCGCACACACACACACACACTCACGCACCCAAGAAGCCGGGGTAATAAAAAGAGATGGCGGGCTCTCATTCTAAAGCAGGACGAGGCTCCTGCATCATCGCCACCTCCCATCCCCCAACAGGCAAAGCCCGCACGGCGCTCATGGGCGGCTGAGCAGCCCCTGCAGGGTGGTGCGGGCACGTGCAGGCCCCTGCCCTGCTCCTGCCCACTTCTGAGGCTGCTACCCTCCCCTCTGAGAGTAAGCAGAGGGAAAGGGCATCAGCGACCTGCAGCAACCAGCCCTTCAGACTCCTCTCAGAGGCTCTGCTCCCAGCTCTAAGGAGTGAAAAATAAAAAAACAAAATTCTCCCTAAAGCAAGATTTTGGACAATCTGTGGCTCGACCAGAGGCCCCGCCCGGGGAACATTTGGCTGGGCCCGAAGGTCGGCAGTTTCCACCGTCCAGGCCCACTGTCTCCCCATCCTGCCCCACTCCTCCTGCCGGCACACGGTCCAGTGGCCCTCCAGAAACGCCAGCCCGCCCGCCCTTCACGGTTTCTACCCCTGCTTCCCGCCCTGAAGTGGTAACGTCTAACCTCCCATCAGAGGTTCCCGGGCCACCTCCTCACCAGGCCTGCCCTGTCCCCTCCCGTGCTGTGTGGATTAGAGCTCCCTTTTGAGGCTCCCCCCAGAGCAGGGTGCTCCCCTGCCACATACCCCCACCTGCGAGGCTGTTTTCTTTAAGGGCAAGGTGAGCATCCTTCCTCTGAGAATCCCCCGTGCCTGGTGCCCAGCAGCTTTCAAAAAAACATCCGACTAGTAAATAAATAAATGATGGATGTATGAGTGGGTTCTCCCACACATTTTTTTTTTTTAATTCAAGATGATTGAACTGCAGCTTTTCAAAGTCAGTCATTGAAATATTGCCCAAAATGTAATTATGGAGAAACACTGGCTATGGTGTACCTATGAGAACAGCCAAATCCTAATCACTAACACTAAAGACCAATGAGAACACACAGAGCCACAGGCATCACTGCTTTGGAAGAGTTTGGCATCTTCTTACACAAAGAAACACAGTGCTTCCCCTGACGACGTCCTGTGCGAGGCCCCGGCTCTCACACAGGTGATCATGGGTAAACTAGCCATGGTGGGGGGAAGGGAGGAAGGCAGTCTGCAGAGTCATTTCCCAGGTGTAAGGAGCCCGGTGGCTGAGTGAGGGTGAAGGAGGTGCACGGGACGATGGCTCCAGGGTCAAGCCTGGCAACTGCTCTGTGGGCTCCTGTTCTTCCTTTCA
Organism: Macroglossus sobrinus; assembly: GCA_004027375.1. NCBI lineage: Eukaryota > Metazoa > Chordata > Mammalia > Chiroptera > Pteropodidae > Macroglossus > Macroglossus sobrinus. The sequence continues at coordinate 16,667 of PVKZ01002692.1, forward strand.
GCTGTAAGAGCTGGTCCTTGCCAGCCCTAGCTAGATTGCCGAAGCCACTCAGAGGTGGCTGCAAGCAAGAGAAATGCCGGGCATCATTGCAGCTTTGTCTGCCCCACAGCCTGGCCATCTGATTGTCCTTTGCTGGACCTCCCTGCCCATTCTCGGTCCGTGTGGCTGAGGGGAGGCTGTCCCTTTGCCCTCTGCAAAGAGTGGGCACCTAGATCTGGACTAGCAGGGCACCCGCATCCTCTGAGCTCTGTAAAACAAATTTAGCCAACCAAGTAACGCAAAGTTAGCCACTTAAGAGAACAGATTTATTCTCTCAGTTCTAGAGGCTTGAAGTCCAAAACCAAAGTGTCAGCTGGGCCCGCTCCCTCTGAGAGGCTAGGGGGACCCTCCTTGGTCTCTTCCAGCTGCTGGTGGTGGCTGTCAGCCCTTGGCGTCCTGGGCATGCAGCTCCATCACTCCTATCTCTGCCTCCGTTGTCACGTGGCCTTCTCCTATGTGTCTATGTCTTCACATGGCGTTTTCCTCTGCTTGTAAGGACACCAGTCAAGTTGGATGAGGGCCCATCCTAACGGTCCCACCTAATTGGTTATATCTGTTAAAGACTTTATTTATGAATGAGGTCACATTCACAGGTACCAGGGGTTAGGGCTTCAACATATCTTTTGGGGCAACACAGTTCAGCCCATAACATCACCTCTTGCCTAAATCATAGGTGGCAACCTCCTGAAGGTCCTTTCTGATGACCATCTTTTTCTCTGCAATACAGTCTCCAAACTGCAGCTAGAGGGCAGCCTAGAATGCAAGTATGACCGTGTTCCTCCCTTCTTAAACCCTTCACCTGCTCCCCACACCATCTGTAGGGCAACCCCCAAATTCCTTAGCATGGCATGTGCGGGGCTGTCTGCAAACAACCTCTCCTGGTCACGTGTGACGATGCAGTCTCCACCTCTCCTTGAACTTGGGCTGGTCCTGTGACTTGCTCTGACCAACACAATGCAGCAAAAAGGATGCTAGCCAGTTCTAGACCTCGATTTCAAGAGGCTTGGCAGCTCTGCCTCTGAACTCCTGGACCCCTGAGCCACTGTGTGGGAGGCTGACTTCCCTGCTGGAGAGAGGCCTGGTGGTCACCCAGTGAGCCCGCCTCCCTCACCCCCACCCCCAACGAAGGCACCAGACACATACATGAGACCATCTTAGGTGTTCAATTCCAAATGAGGTCCCATCTGAAGGCCATCAACACCCCCACAGAGCAGAAGAACCTCCCCCATGAGCCCAGCCAACCAATCACGAGATATAATGAATCAGAGCTAACTCACGCCACTAAGTTTTGGGATAGTTTGTTATATAGTGACAGAAACTGAGACATCATATAAATGCTACCTCTTCAGCCTCATCGACTCCTTTGCATTCCAAATGCTCTGCTCCGTCCACACGTGCCTGAACGCGTGATGCCTTCTCAGGTCTCCATTCACTTCCCCTGTACACGCCCCCTCCCCGTGGGGCACCTGACAAACTCCTGATCATCCCTCAAGACCCAGCGGAAACCTCGGAAGCTCTCCCTGACCACTCTCTCTCATTCCCCTCATCCCTCCTTCTATCTCTCTCTGGCACGTTTCTTTATTAGAGTTTCTATTCTTTGATAGTTTGTCTTTTCTGTTTTTATAATGGCCTCCCCACTAACTGGCCCGTGAGTCTGTCTGTGAGAGCCGAAACAGTGCCTCATTTACCTGTGGACTTGCAGTGCCCAGGGACGTGCCTGGGCACCTGACAGATACCCAACGAGTATGGGAACAAATGGATGAATCAACAGACGCAGGAAAACGCAAGAATACAAAACGCTTCCTTGTTCTTCTTACGAGTCCTCATCTGAGTCCAGGTGGAGACAGGGAAGGCAAGTCTTGAAATTCGCCTCCACCATCCTCGACGGCTTCTGCCGAGGGTTCTCGAAGGCACGTCGTCTACGAGCCTGAGAACATGAGCCATAATTAGCACAGCTCCTAAACGTCCTTCAGGTGGGATCTGAACAGCCCACGCTCCACAGGTGCTGCTGTTTCCTGCAGAACCGCTGCCCCTGCCTTGAATTTGCAACCGGAGGTGGCGTGTAACCCCCAGCAGCGGGCCGAGGGCGGGTGTCTCTGAACTCATCCTCCTGTCCTGGGAGCTTGTGTTCAGGGTGACCAGGATGTGGTTTAATCAGGTGTGGTAAGACGCAGACATGAAACGACTGTCACGACAGACGAGGATTCTGCTCACAGGCCCCTAGAAGCAGGAGGCGGAGCCGACCACGCAGAGCCACAGGGGGAAGCCCCAGGGCCGCCTGGGGACGTGGGGGTGGGGAGGGAAGAGCCTCCACGGTGGTTTCCTGGGGAAGGAACAGGTGAGGCGGGGTGGGCAGGTTTAAGACTGGCGAGTTTGAGTAATTTCAACGGGCACTGGGGTGCACGGTCTGTCCCTCGTGCTGATGCCTGGGCTGATTAGGGCAGGTGGATAGTGACAGCCAGATGGAGGAGGTGGATGGGGATGAGCTCTGGATGGGTAGGTCGGCTGTGAGGGCTCACTCTGGACAGGCCATTTATACCTCTAGAAATCTACTAGTCCTGGGAAGGGTGCTCCCTTGGGGTCTGCAAAGCCCCAGATGTCAAAGCACTAGTTATACAGGTTATACAGGGCTACCCGTGTCCTGTTGTCTGTGACCCCGTTGGCACGCATCCTTGGACAGTTTGCTCTGGGCTGTTAACCTCAGAGGCTCCTACTTTCCTGTCAGAGACGTGAAGTGATGCAGGTGCCCGGCGAGGAGCCCTTCCTGAGGCCACTAAATGCGCCAACTCTGATTAATCAGGGCACCCCGGCCGGAGGACGCCATCCTGCCCTCCGCGTAAAAGACAACACAGCGACGTGTCCCTGGAGACAGTGCAAGCCCTGTGCGGCGTGCGGAGTTACACCTGCTGGCGCACGCGGTGGCGTCCCCACTGGGGGCTGAGCCCCGGGCCGAATGCACTGTGGCAAGTGTGAGGAATGTGTCCCAGGCTCCCGCACACTCTCACACGCCTTGAGCTTCGGGGAGTCGGCACCATGTAGCAAAACCACATGTAATGAATAAAGAGCAAGCAGGCCCTCAATCCAATGAACCCCAAGTGCTCCTCTAGGCCCCTCTAAGGCCCTCTCCTTAGGGTCACAAGAGCATTGATACCAGTGCAACAGCTGACCATTCTGTGAGCCTTTGGTTGTTAACAGTCCATTAACTTAGCGCCACATTTTCCCCCAGGGGGCCTTCAGGTATTGGATGGAGACAGCGTCCCCTAGGAGCTGGTCTGAACTGGGGTCCTGAGAGACAGCACTGTCACCAGGGCAGGAGCAGAAGGTCTGAGCTGAATAACTGGTCTGGTCACTGCCTTCAGTGGCTTGAAACTGGCCATTTCCATCTCTGGGCTTTTGTTTATCAGCCAGAAAATGGCAGTGAGGCCCTCGGTTCCCACCGGGACAGGGGCATAACGTCTGTGAGTTGGCTGGGGAGCTGGCTGACGGAGAGTGCAACTTCTCTGCCTTCCCACCTCCCAGGTCAGACCCTATTGACGAGCAGGAGCTGGCGTGGGCTGGCAGGCAAGGGGAGACACCCAGGGACAGGGGGTATGGCTTATGGTCCCGCCAACCTCTGATGGACGCCGGGCCCCACTCCTTACTGACGATGTGCTCTCGGGTGAGCTCCTCTGTGTCCGCAGGCACCTCTTTTCCTTGTTTGTAAAGTGGGCACCTTGTCACATCCTCTGCAATATCACTTAAGGAGCAGAGATGGTCCAAGCAGAGCACATGGCTAATACAGCAGCTCTGAATAAGTAGTAGCTATGTTTATCTCTGTCGTTGTGATTTACGGTTCTTAGGGAGGTGAGCTGCCACATGGGAACTAAAGCCCAGCCCTAAAAATGCTCTGGGATTTCAGCTGGGAGAGGAGGACAGGGCCACATGTCCCCAAGACAGTGGGCTTCTCTGAGCTGGCTTCGCCCAGCACATGATGATGGGGTCCTTTCCAACAAAGGGTCCCCATCTTGAAATTCCTAGTCACAGACACAGAATAGGCCAGCGAGGCTTTCCCTTGTGCAGTCGCTACGTTTCTCTCGGTCAAATGGGGCTTCCCAGCCTCATCTTTCTCTGTTGCTTTTTGCACGGGAGAGCAAGCAGCTATGCATGAGGTCACTGGGGTGGGGGAGGAAGGAGATATGGACCACTGACCTCCACGATGTTTCCGTAACTCTTACAGGTTTAAAAGATGCTCAAGGAACCTCGGAGACCTTTAGAATAGGTTATCAGCTATGGCAGGGGCAACCAGAAACAGGTTGTCTGGTGGCCATTTCTTGCTCACGGATGGAGGGGCAAAGAAAGACAAAGCAAGTATGAGGCACAGTGTAGGGAAACCGAGCTCAAAAACGCTCCCCAAAAACATTCCCTTGTCAGAGGGACATCTAAGTGGATGCTACAGCCTGACGGGCTTAGTCTGGATTGGTCAGCCAATCCCTGACCGGCGGCATGAGGCGACCACGATTGGTTAGGCTTATTGGAACCCGCCTCCCACCTTCTGCTGAGCAGGACCCTGTAGCAGCAGAACAGACCAGATCTGGGTTACTCAAGTCAATGGATGAGAAGACAATGTCAGGGTTGGGAGCCTTCTGGCAGGCAGGCTCTTGGGGCTGAGCCTATGTCATCCCCTATGCAGGGTACCTGCTCTCCGAGAGGGGCAGGGAATATGCTGGGCCTAGCCCCGCCCACCTTTCCCTTGCTCATTCTCTAGTCCGCCCTTGTAACCTTCCCTTCACCTCCCATTGCTCATGAAAGGTTAACCCTCGAAGACAAGTTCTGCCTGCCAGAGGCTCCATCAGTTCATCCTCAGTCTGTAAAAGGTACCAGAGGACAGAGGCGTCCCTCTGAGGGGGCCCTGAGCAGCCATCATCCCAAGTGACAACAGATGCCCGCTTCCTGCCTGAATGAGCTTTGCTTTGCTCACAAAGGCAATACCTCATTGATCTGTATTGTATTATCTTTGAAATGACAGTGGCCTAACTAATTGGGAAGGCATGACCTCGGAAAATAATTTCATCAACTCCTCTCTCTAAAACAGTTTTCTGGGTCAACCACCAGGTGAGAAGTAGCTGATGGTTTATATTTTAGGAGAGAAGAGGTCATTCTCTACCCCAGCGTAGCTGACATCTCCTAAATCTAGGCTCACATAGTGGTCTGAGCATCAAGATGGCGACTGAATCTCATCCCTTATGTCTCCACTGCTGGACGGTTGGCCACTACCCAGAGTCTTGAGTAGAGAAGGATTCTGAAGCTACACCTGAAGGAGTATTGCTTTCCTGAACTGAGCCTCTTTCTAAGCCCTCGGGAACCACTGGCATAAAGAAGCTAACCTTATCTGTATCTGGGATAAAAGACCTATAAACACAGTGGGGTGGAAGCAAGATAAAAGTCTAAAAAATCAAAGTCCTGACTGGGTTTGGTTCACTCTTTTGTGTTCCTGCCATGTGACTCATCTGTGGGAAAAACTCAGATCACATTAAATTTGTGAGGAACTGAATGATGTGCCACCAAGGAATGAAGAAATCTTGCAACACGGCTTTTGTTTTCCAGGGCCCGGTGTCCCCAGCGGTGAGTTATAACAAACCCTCGTGACGAAGCTGGCAGGCCCCACGTCCCGGCTGGCCTGGCCGGCCTGGCCCTGTTCCTGCAGGGCGCAGAGCCACAAGGGTGGGCCCCGTTGTTTCAGCCTGGAGAAGAGCCCCACTCCCCGCCCAGGGACTAGCCAGCCATGCCCCCAAAAAAGGACTAGCTCCTTTTTTGGGAATCCCTCCCCATCCGAAGCGTCACTGCAACCGGAGCCAGGTGGACCCTCACCCACAAGGAATAGCTCCTAAAACGACAGGTCACTGTGTGCTTTGCTATGTAGTGAAGTAGAGACATTCCTTCACCTTTATTTATTTATTTATTTATTTATTTATTTATTTATTTATTTATTTATTTTGTCCTGCTCAGAGAGAGGAAGGAGGGAGACAAGCGAAGAATAAGGCAGCATCGGCCACCTCTGTCCTTGCAGCCCAGATGTAAAGCAGCAGTGGATAAGGAAGCGGGATATCAGGAGTTAAAAATAACCATCGTGATGGCTACCCTGTTTCAAGCCACAGTGATGAGGCCAGAGCTGTCTCAAGTCTTTTGCAAGCTCTTTTTCATTTATAGTCACAGTAGCCCTACATAGGTCCATTGGGGGGCTAAGAAAGCTGTGGCTGGAAGCCGGTGGTGTTTGCCCACGGCCCCACAGCTGCAAGGCAGCCGTGATCGCTCCACTGCACCCACAGGTGAGTTTCTGAGCCTGGGACAGAGGGGCCAGCAGCAGCAGGCAGACACGCGGCGAAGGCCTCATAACGAGGAGGAAAGAAGGCTTTCTGCTTGGAAGATTTTATTGCGAAAATGTTCAAGCTTGTGCGCTTTGCCGGAGGCTCTCTTCGTGTTCCTTAATGCATTGCCATCTAAATTCAATGCCCTGGAAGATAGTGAATAGACAGGACAAAATCCATGAGGCCTGTTGATTGATAGCTTTTCAGCATTTAGAAGGAGCAGCGGGCTGCAGCTCGTTTCAGAAATGTGTCTCGTTTCGCCGGTGAGTGATTTATGCCATGCTTCCATTATTGCCTCTTTTGGGGAGGAGGGAAAAAAAAAAAACACCAACACATAGCAAATTCCACGTCCAGTAACTTGGCGGATGCTACCGAATACGCGCGTGGCCCGTCGCCATTGGCACCACACTGGCGGGGCTACGTTTTGGTCCCTGAACATGAATAGCTGTGACCTCGGTCCACAGTCAGCCAGCAGTCTCTAGCTGCATCCGTCCGGCATGGCACACATTCCCCAAGCTCACGGGAGGAGAGCCGTTGGGACGACACCAGGGTCGGCTCAGGTTGCTCTTTGTCATCTCTGCTTATTTGTCAAAAGCAGCTTGTGCTTCGCCAAGCAGGCCTTCCCCAGATGTACACCCAAGTCCGGCTCTCCTCCCCATCCCCAGGCCGTGGAAGGAGAAACAGCCCTCTCTCTCCCTCCACGCCTCCTCGACCTCCCTGCCAGTTCCTGTGGTCACTCCATCCTCGCATTGTCATACTATTTACTGCCCAGCACCCGCTAGATGGGGTACATCCACAAGGCGGCAGGTTCGTCGTGCCTCTCCAGCGCCTAACACAAGGCCCTGCACACAGTAGGTGCTCCATAAACGCGTTGTTGAAACAACAGGTCACATGCAAGTAACTGGGGCGGAGCGGGCCTGTTTAAGGATGGTGCTGCAGGCTGTTGCTATAGAGACGTGTCACATGCCTCTTTGAACTCATATTCTATGTCCTTATTTCTCTATGTATTCTAAAAAGACACCACCACATGAAAGATACAAAAGACTTTGCCATGATAAAGGAACTCTGCATCTATGAGTTAGGAGTTCCTGAATTAAAAAATAAAAGCTGGATACGTTTAGCATCACTCATACTAGATGTGTGTGTAGCTCACTGCTTTATGGGAACAAGCTTAACTTAGCATTAAATGCTGAACAAATGTGAACTGCTTTATTTTTCTCATACATTTACAGTCCTTCAATGATCTCATTCTGATTCCATATTTCTTTGATGAAAGTTATTTTTAAAAAAACTCATCTCTGTCCAATCCATGTTAATCCACTTCTACTTTATCCCTGCCAGCAGCGACAAACCCTTCCCTCGGAGGCTTGGCGCAGGGGGGGGCTCTCTCAGTACCCTCTCCGCCGTGCCCCTTCTTCTGACGTGCTGTGAACAGGAGGAGGAGGATGAGGTCAAGTCGTCACCCGCTGGGGCCACCTGCCCTGTCTTGGCGTCACAGCTCGGGGGCCGTGTTTTCTCCGGGACGTCACGCAGGGCCTCGTAGCCACAGCTCCTCTGGCTTGGCCCACTTGGACCCCAACCCCAGGCCCTGGCCCCAGGACACCCCCCACAACCTCCTGCTCCTAGGCCAACTGCAAAGGGCTCAGGTGTGGCTACCTGCCAGGTATCCCTTGACCTATCAGAAACGCTCGCCTCTTGGCAAGAGAGCAATGGCTCCGCCACTGACCCCTCCTCCAGCCCTTCATTTCTGGTGGGAGCAGCTAGAATGATAAGAAAATAAGGTTTTTTAAAGCAGCTCCAGAACCTAGGAGCGAAATAAATCACCCCCACCCTTTTCTATGCTCAGGGTAAAACAGTCTGATGCTTTATGTTCATGGAGGAGAACCAAAAGTCAGAAAATGCAAAATAAGAGGTTACGCTGTATCCTGGAATTCCGCCAGGACTCCAAAGGCAGACCCAAGCACGTGTAGACGCTGAGAGACCAGCTCAGCTCCGGCTGGAGTTTTCCGGACTCTCTCGGTCTCTCTGGGTACCGGGTGACGATGACTCGTTGGTGACGATGTCGCAAAGGCAGTCACGACTGGCGAAACATACGTGTCACGCCAGGAGCTCGGCGATGCCAAAACGACAACAAGGCGAACGAGAGGTACGTTCCGGCTCCCAAAATGAACCTGATCAAGTGCACACTTAAGTCTCCTGGTTCTTGAATGTTCTCGAGCACGTCGGGCCATAAAGATTTGCTCATGAGAGTCGGGAGGGATTTCATTCTCCTTTAGAGAGCTTGTCCCTTCCGAAATGCTACCGTGGGTGTGAGGACAATCTGGCTGTGGTCTCTGTCACCCCGCTGATCGCCAGGGTTGACCTGGCTGAGCTGGCTGGCTGGGTAGGTGTCCCCACGTTCCCTCACTGGTCCATGTGCATCTCTCCCAAAGCCGTACGCTCAGTCAGAGAGAACAACCTTCTCCCAAAAAGGAGGATTATTATCCATCCAGGGTACGTGCTAGAACCTCCAAGCAAGCCCCCCACACGCCTCACCAACAGAAGAATCCCAGTGGCCGGGGCCACGTGCTGTACATCCCTGTGGACTGTTTCTGGAACCCGTCCTCCCCTTTTGCTTTCCTACGGAAATCCCGATTTTCACTCAAGTAGCCTCCCCGACCTCATCATGCAGCCCGTGGGCTTCGGGAGAGGTGGACCCCAATTCGGGAGGCCCCTGATTAGTCTAGAACAGAGAGCGGGGTAATTCTGCCTCGTGCCCGACAGGGTAGGTGCAGACACAGAGAACAGCATTCGGACGACCCCGGCATCGGGTCAGCAGTGGCCGGCGACCCGGTTCGGGCTGACGAGGCACAGCAGAGATTTGCTGGAAGCGACCGTCGCTCCCTCCGTATGACGTGTTGGGTGGATGCTGAGGCAACGCTGTCACCAGGGAGGAGCCAGGCCAATGGTGACAGTGACACTGATGCCCTGGGAGGCAGAACAGAGAAACAAGGAGAAGCCAGGGTTATGGAGACGCCGTGGCCAGTTCACCGGCCATCCCCAGAGCTGCCCTAGTGCCAGCCTCTCTGGGAAGGACAGCCAGCAATGGCCCTTCCTGGCTGGCCGGTCTGTGACAGTAATTAAAAACATTCTATTGAGACTGATGGTCTAATTCATCGACCAAACCCAGCCCCTTTTGAGAACGAAAAGGCGCTATTACTAGTCAGACCAGGGCCACAGACAAACTGGGACAGATCCAGGCAAACGGGAGTGCTGGGTCACTCCAATCTCGACTGCTAGAAACCACGGCCATATCCTAATTAATCACCGTAAGCTTGACGAAAATGTAAAATCAGACTTACTCAGAGGAATTAAGCACTAACCTGATTCAGGCCCTTCTCTAATTCCTTCTCCAAGCTGCAGCCAGAGCGATATTTTCAACGCCCAGGTCTGAGCATACCCTCTCCTGCTCACACACCAAGAAGGAGTCCTGTTTCTCTTGGGATAAAGCCTGAGAGCGTTTGTTTGTTTGTTTAGGGGAACTCTTCTCTCTAGCCTCAGGGGCTTTGTGATCACTCTGCAGGGTAACACCCTCTGACTTACCAGCTCCCGCCCCGCTCCAGGCCCCACCCCCAGGAAGTCAGCTCCTCACCCCTCCAGCCTCCAGCCCACCTTCCTTGCCTTGCAGAACCGGGTCGACCGGTTCTTGCCCTTCCTAGTGCTTCTCTTGGCCGCCCAGGGTGGTTCCAAGTGAACAGAAATGTGTCTATCCTTGTTCTTCGTGGTGTGAGCCCTTAGCACGATGCTGACCACACAGAGATGCTCAAAACCCATATGTTTATTGAACGACCCAGGCTTAGGAATGAATGCAAAGATTAAGGCAGCGGCAGAAATCCCAGAAGACCCTGCTTCCGAGTTCACAGTGGGCCCCGCCCTGTTCCACATGGCCTAGCCGAGTTCTCAAGGACAAAGTAGCTCTCTCCCATGATGCCTTTGACTCCCGTGAGGCCCGTGCCTCCGAGCGGGGTTTCAAAGGCTCACCTGCGAAGGGAGTGGAGCTCTGGCCCATCCTTTTCTCCCATCACACCTGATGCAGGTGCTCTAGACTCAAGAGGTAAAGTATTGCGACATTTTCCTCCTAAACCCTAAGCTGAAAAGGGGTAATGTTTTCTTATACTTCTAGTTATCCAAAGGGCAAAGCCATCTCTTCAATAATCACGTTCCTTTTTTTTTGTCTGGCGTAAGTGAAGGGGAGAGTCATCGGTCTGATAACGAGCTTCCTCATCACAGTTCCTCAGTGATACCGGTGTCAGTGCTCTAGCCAGAAGATGAAAGGAAAGCTGTTTGAAGCCTTGCCTGAGTGTGATCACACGCGATCTTAGGTCTGTGCTCTGGGAATAACAGGGCTTCGCACCCTCTGTAATTACTTCTGTTGCAAAGTCCGTTTTCTCTCCGTGTTCTCATAACTCCAGCAATGAGTCAGCTTCTCCTGGAGCCATGTTTCGCCCTCTTATACAGCAATCTTAGTAGAGTTTCTCTTTGCCTTCATTACCTTGTGAGATTGGCAGCGGGTGAAGGAATAGGAGCTCAGAGCAGGAGCAAGACCAGACATCCTGTGGGTAGATCCTGCTGCTTGCTTTAATTTTCTTACTTTTTTTTTAAATATCTTTTACAAACTCACTGCAGAAGGTATTACCCAAGGCTCCTAATATAAGGGTTCATACCAAAAAAAAAAATTCAAAATTCAGTACCTGGAAAATATTCATCTCTCGAGAAGTTTTTCTCTCATCGGGCAACATGAACGGTACAATCTGTCACAACCCCCTTTCTGTCCCGAATTAGTAACTTCTGGATTGAGCACTAAATTTATCCACCTCGCCCTCAGCCCTGGCTGGCTTCTGAGTTGCTTCTTATCTCTGTTTTCACTGCCCTACTTTGCACATGCTTTAATATTTTAAGCCCTTCCTAAAACTTTTTTTTTTTTAAGTAGCCAGGACATAAATGATAAAAAAAAAATTCTTTCTAATATTAAGTTTCTTTAATCTTTCGGAACTACGTTTTTTAAAAGGGTAGAATCACATTTTTTTTAAAGTCCCTGAGAGCTAAGCCCTCCCTGTGAGCTAATAACTGCAGGTCCGTTGTGCAGCAAACGCCATGGGTGTCATTTAATTTCCTCGGACTCAGCTCATGCCTCTTGTGCCAGCTCTCTCATTCAGGCTCAGCAGGATCCAGCCACTGAGAAAGACCGACCTCCCAGAGGCTGCTGAGAGCCCAGCAGGCTTTTTTCCTGCGTCGATTGGAATGAATATTTTATAGGAAACCTCTGAATGTCCTCCAAAGCCTGGGCCCAAGGACCCAAAGTCGAAGGAGAAGGGAGATTTAGCTCTCAATGCAACCCAGTCGCAAGGACACATACAGCCTTTGGAAGCTTCAAACCATGTCAGGGGCAAGTGATCGGTTTGACATCTGCCCTCGGGGACACATCCGGGTCCCCCACCCCTGCTGATTACAGCCCAGCAGGTGGGGCCTTCCATCGGAACTGTCTCCAGCTGGTAGGAGATGCCTCGCTCTTACATCGCATCAGCTCTCAATAGTGTCTCCTGGAGTTTTTTAACTGGCGATTGGATAATCGTGTGGCGGGGGTGGGGGGTGGGGGTGCGGGGGCGGGGCAGAAGGAGCCGGAGCACAGTCCATTAGAGCCAGTTGTAATCAAAACTTCAAATCGGTGGCACGGCGCTGCGATGTACAATCATCCTTCTGTTTCTGGTCGCACTGGACGGTATACTTCACGAAGATAAGATTCATCTTTTTATAATCCACAGCGATGTGCGTGGCATCTTGCAAACAGTACGTGTTCAGTATGTGTTTGCTAGGAAATCGATTGCGATAATGAGCAGCAATAGTCACTGAGTCTCGCATATTCCTGTAACCAGTATTGCTTTTCCACGGTGAAACCAAGTTGTCAGTGTGTGTCTTTTTCCATCGCTGTTAGATTTCCTGATACCGAATACGAGGTGCTTCCACAGTCCTCGACCCAAACACACACACAGCCAGCCACTGAGTGAGACGTAAGCATCTTTGATACACCTCCCAGTATCCAGGGTTACGGGTCACCCCATATCCCCCCATCCCAGTGACCTGAGTTGACACTCCCCAGGTCTCATACTCACCCACCCCCTTGGTCAGCGTAATCGTCACAAGCACAGACTCTGCAGCTTGGGTTAGATCTTCTCTCCTTCGTTCACCAGCTGTGAGAGCTCGTGAGAGTTAAGTACCCTACTCGTTACTGTTTTCTCTGTAAAAAGAGGGTGATCGTAGTATTTACCTGCGGTCGATTGTGAAAACGGGCACAAATTCTCTCTGTGCCTACTTCCTTTGGCAGTGGACGTGGACCTTAGTTTGGCCAATAAGATCATAGCAATAGGAAGTAGGTCATTAGTCTTGACCCCTTACTACTTTGGAACTCTGAGGCCACCGTATGAAGAAGCTCAGGCTAGTCTGCTAGGGACTTCAAGACCATGTGGAGAGAAGCCGCAGTGATCCCAGCCATCCCACCGAGACCATCGTAAACCAGCCTGTCCTCAGTCAACCTGCCCATGGACCACGGATGTGTAAATGAGCCCAGCCACGATCAGCCACACCTGGCTCAGACCTCACAAACTGCCCAGCGTGAGTTAAACAAACGCTCGTTGGTATAATGCATTTGGTTTTGGGTTACGTGGCAGGTTAAAACATGGGCCCTAAATTCTTTGCCATTCTTTCATTAAGAAATAGGGTCTAAATAAATCTCTTGACTTTGAGTAGGCTTTTGACTATTGCAGCTCGTAGAGGACATTGAAAGTATTATTTTTTTTCTTTCTGTCTAAAGGACTTCTTTTGACACAATGCAGGTCTGCTGGTGATGAATGCAGCTTTTGTATCTTTGAAAAAGTCTTTTTTTTTTTTTGCTTTCATTTTTGAAAGATAGTTCATGGGTATAGGATTCGTGACGTTGTGGTTTTTTTCTTTCCATACTCTAGATTCTTCTCCACTAACTTCTCACTTGCATCGTTTCTGATTAGAAGTCTGCCATCATCTTTCTTTGTTTCTCTGTACAAATGTGTCTTTTTTCCTCTGGCCGATTTTAGGGTTTCTTCTTTATCACGGCTGGTGAGCAATTTGATGATGACGCGTCTCGTTGTTTTCTTCATATTATCTGTGCTTGAGGTTCATTAGAACTTCTTGGATCTGGGGATTGATAATATTCCAAAAAGTTAGAAAATTTTCAAGCGTTATTTTTTAAAATACTTAATATTCTGTCTTTCTCTCCTTCCCTTCATGGACTCCAAATGCCATAGATTAAGTTGATGCAAGCTGTCCCACAGTTCACTGGTGATCTGTTAATCTTTAAATTCTTTTTTTTCCCCCCTGTGTTTTTTTTTTTCTTTTGAGTAGTTTCTACTTTCTTGAGTTTACTAATTTTTCTGTAATCTGCTCTGGTTATTGATCTCACCCACTGTACTTTGCCATCTCAGACAGTGTAGCATTTATCTCTAAAAGTTCAACTTGGGCCCTTAGATATTCCATGCCTCTATTTAATTATTTGAACATACAGGCTACAGATGGAGGACTTAGAAAGTTCTGAGGTTGGCCATGTAGGTGGATGTCCCTCTCTGTGCCTCAGCCTGAGACTCAGGCGGTCCTAGGACACCCTCTGTGCTCGTGTTAGTGAGCAGTGGCCACTCCCAAGCTAATATATCCACTTAGAAAAACATTTGGAGGATCTGACAGAAGGTGAAGCACTCCTCTGCTATTCTAGGTAGAAAGGAGAGGTTCCTTGGCCTCCAAGTTTATTTTTAAAAAATATAGAGTCTCACAAAGCCAGGACACCATCCACCACCCCTCCACCCCTGCAGGAAGAGTTACTGGGCCTCAAGGTGACCTCAAAAACCTTATGTTGGACAGGCTTGTCCTACGAGGCCTGCACATGTGATTGTTGGAATCATGGGGGCAAGAAGAGCTTCAAAAATTTTTCCACGGGCTGGGAAGGGAACAGAAAACCCTCTACAAGCATGAGGTGGTTGGTCCCTGCCTCCAGAGGGACCTGGAATATTTCAGGAGTCTCATCCTTCAAAAGGGACACCAAGAGGCACAGTGACAGCCAGAAACAGAAGTGTATCTATCTATGTCTTTAGGGAAACTGTCCTAGCCATCTTCACTAACTGGGACACCATTTGTGAACAGAGGACTCTATTCAGTGTTTTCTGTATGACAACAACCTCAGTAGTTATTTATGATAAGAACGACAATAATAAAAATAACGATAAATAACAACAATAATGATCAGGCTGACGACATGAGTAGTAATCATTTTAATGGTGATAATAATATTAAACTGAGAAGATGGAAGATAAGGAAGTGAGTAAGTAGAAGCCCAAAGTAGTGATCATCCGGGGTCAGGGAGTCGGGGGTGGGGGGAGGGGTGCGGTGTGGTGTGAGGCCTGCCAGGAAGGGGAGGGTCCAGAAGCTCCTCCTTGCAGTGGAGACAGGAGCTGGCCATCCCGGCAAACGGACGGAACTGTACCAGACGAGGAAGCGGGCTGATGAGGATGGATGTCCGCAGGAAGTGGACGATTAAGGGCCAAGGGGAAAGGAAGAGACCCAAGAGTTGAGGCCTTGCAGGCATGAGGCAGCAGCCGAGCTGAGCGGTCAGCGGGCCCGGCCACTGTCCTCATGGCCTCTGTGGCTGGGGACGGCTCTGTCAAAGCTGAGAGTGTCCTGAGCTGCTAAGATCTCACCCAAACACACACACACACACACACACACACACACACAGCCTCTTCCCTCTCTTGGGAGACTCACATGAACTACCTTCCCAGGATGCTAAACTGGGCTTTTGTTAAACAGGGCGCAGCTCAGTTTAACTGGAAAGCCTGCTGCATTGAGACAGTTCTGTGTTCTAAAATCCTTAGTTGACTAATTTTTGCATGTAAATATAGGATTGGAGATACCAGGAGGCTCAGGTTTCTGTGGGCGAAGGCGAAACCGTCTCCTCCACCCACAACATCCGCCAGCACCAGGGGACACCTGCGCCTCGCTTCTGCGTGAGCAGCACCCCTGTCCATCTCCCAGGGGCTCTGTCCACGTGGAATCCAACGTGCTGGCACCCCCTACAGTTGTGCCGCGTGTCACCCCACCTGGCCGCTTCCCGCGGAGCAGCTGGGACAGCTCTTCAGAAGGAAGGACTCCTTCCCAGAAACCACTCAGCAGACTTTCCGTCCCGTCTCGTTGACAAGAACTGGGTCTCTTGCCCGTGGCTGAATCGCTGGCACGCAGAACGGAACTCCCAGCATAATTGAGCTAATGAGGAACTGCCCGCCTAGGGCTGGAGTGGGGACCGTCCCTCCCGGAAGCAGAGTCGCCCAACGCTGGCAAGAGGACACACGAGTGCCAGGTGGGTTCCCCGCAGCATCTGTCAGCATTCGCTTTTAACCATCAGAGTTTCCCATGCCACGGGTGTCCGGGGACAGAGGACAGGAGGGAGCAGCGGGTCCAAGGAGCTGGGAGCACCCACTGTGGAAGAACAAACAGCAATAATCGGAGAAGGGAGCTCACAGCTGCCACAGGCTTAAGGCGTCTGTGCCCATTCAATTTTGTCTCGGTTGTCACAAAGGTCCCAGGCCACATGGATGGGACCCTGGCAGCCACTGGTTCTTCTGTGAGAATGCGGGGCAGGTTGGAGAGGCACCGGCTCTAGAATCAGATGGGCCTGAGTGTGCATCCTGGCTCTGCCATTTCCTAGCTGTGTGACCTTAAAAAAAGTCATTTAATGTCTCAAAGCTTCAAAGTTTAAAAATGGAGATAATAATATCTATCTACTTCGTAAGATTGTTGTCAAGATTTTTTTTTCTAATCAGATCAAGTCTCTAGCGCATACTAGGTAGGCATTTAATGAACAACTCTTGAATTCTGGTCTTTTAAGAATTCACCTGAGAGTCCAGCTAAACATGCAGATTCCTGGGCCTCCTATCTGGAACATTCTATTCTAATGCCTCTGAGCTCAGAACTGTGCGTTTTCAACAACCACCTCGAGGTGATTTGGATGTAGATGAGTCACTGGCCAGCCACACACTCAGAAACACTGCACTGAAATGTTGCTGATACTGTGCCATTAGCAGGCCACATCCGAGCGTGATGAATGCCTTATGCAACAAGAAGATTCATCTTAATTTTAATTATCTATAATTAGCTGCAGTCCAGTAAAAAGAATGAAATCTCCAGTTTGAGGTATTCCACTGGAAAACGCTGACTAATTCCTGTGGCATTGTCCTTGCATAACCCCACCAAGAACATGGACTTTGCGGCTGAAATCCTTCCCCAGGGAAGGAAGACAACCAAAATAAGTCTTTGCAGCCAAAGTAAGACGGACATACCAAGCGTCACACTTCCAGCAGAAAACCTCCTTCCCTCCTCCGGTGAAGAGCGGGCTTGACTTGGCTCTGTAATTCTGTCCATCAGCTGACCTCCTGCCACGGGAAAGGTCAAGTGCACCAAAGAGCAAAGGCGAACCTCTCCTTTCTCCTCCCCGCCCCAACAACTTTGGCTCTGCCAGTGGTCTCAGGGGGATCCAACACTGCTTATTTCCTACTTCCAGGCTCTTGGCTCCCAGCAACTCCCAGCCTGCACTTCCTGTTCCTGCCCAGTATTGCAAAACTAGAATAGAAAATATTTTGCAGAAGCTGTGACTTGGAAAGAAAGAGCTGGGATGGGAGAAGACGTTCCAGCCACATCTGAGGGTTAAGAAGGAAATTTAAGGACAGTGCCGATGATGAACTCTGGCGAGGGGAAGGGTGTGTTGGGAAGTGAGCTCTTTTGGATCGGAAGTTTGGGGAGCAAAGGGCCGAAGACAAAGCCGTGCTGGGCTGTGCGATGGACAGCACTGGGCTCATCCTGCCTGGCTCAGGGAGACTTGGCAGCAGTCAAGTTCATAAAGAAATGTGGTCCAGAGGAAAGTGATCAGCAGCTCTTTTCCAAAAGGGCAAACCAAGGACAAAATGAATGGAAATGAGATGGAAGGTGCTCCGTCCGGTTAAAGGCCAGTGGACCCCAAATCTGGCCAGTCATTGGAGTCACTTGAAATGCTGAGTAAAATACCCATTCCCAGGCACCACCCTGACTCCCTCCCCAGGAATTTGAACTAGCACTCAGTTTGAAAACCACTGGCTTGGTGGTTTCTGGAGGTTCCTGGCTGATAGCCTTTCGGGGCAGGCATTTCTCCTGTAGATTTTTCTGAGTAGTTAATGCAGTTTTCTATAGTTCGTTAATCACATATGTGAAACCCTGAATCTTCGCAGCCAGCACCATTTTAAGATCCCTGTGAGTCCTAAAACTCTGACTTTTGACCCCCCCAAATCACAGCAGACATAGTAAAAGGCACCCACAGATTATCATATGGCTTTGACTTTTTTTTTTCATTTCTTGGAAATCATCTAGCTACTCAAGAATTTTTGCAAAGTAAAAAAATAAAATCTACCCATAATTTTCTAATGTAATGAAAGTCTCATAAATGCTCAATTTAATAACTAAGGGAGTGGGTCTAATGTTATATTTTTTTGGACATTCAAAGGTTTATTAATTTTGACTTTGAAGATTTATTTGTGTAATTTTGATCTAATTATCCATCCCACGTCTCCATCACTTTTGAGGCCTCTCTATGTCCCCGCACGGCACCGGAAGTGACTAATGGACCAAACACTCTGCTGAAAACATTTCTGTGAGGGAATATGACTCTAGAAATGAGAGAAGCTATCAGGCACACAAATTGATTTCTCTACAATTACACAGCCATTAGGAGGCAGAGCCAGGACAAAAAGCTAAGTCTTCTTAATTCCAAATGCTGCACTCTTTCCACTGGTGACAGAGAATGCACTAGGTGGCTTCTGAGCACTCACGCCTCCTTGAATTGCTGTTATTTCCTACATCACACAAGGCTCAGGGGAACTGGCATCAGAAGCCTAAGACTTGGCAAAGGGTAGGCTTGAAACTGGCGAGAAGTCAAAGATTTCGTGAAAACAAATAACAGATGAACTCAGAGCTCACTGATCACGTGGTTTTGGCCAGTCTTTATCGAATCATTCTATTGTGAAAGCGTTTCATCCATTGTTCACAACGGGAACGGATTTTGCTGGATCCGTAACTAGTTATGCACGCATGAAAGTCTGCTGGAAATGGAAAAGTTACTATCTAACCAAGACACCCCAAGAAGACAAAAATGGAAACCAAGGAAGAAGGAAACACAGCTTGGGAGATCTATCCTACCCTTCTCGGATGGGGTGGGACACAGGTGGTAGGAATGAGGGTGGGAGGCAGTGTGAGAGCATCAAGGAGAGGGTGGTCACACTCTCCGTGAGCGGGTCAGGGGAGGCTTCAGATCTTACTGAAGCTGAGACCTTGGGGAGAGTCTCCCGCAGGCAGCCAGGCAGGGAACAGTGTGCGTTCTAGATAAGTGACCGACCCAGATCCCAAGAGACAGAGGAGATGTCCAGTGGACAGTGTTGGGATCGCCATTCGAGGGTCAGGGACTCCATGCTAACCTGGATGATATGACGATGTCCCAGAGAAAACAGAACATTCTAGCTTGTCCTCTTAGAATTTATTTACCACGTGGTACCTATTAGCATTGCGGGCGTGTGAGATGTAAAGTCCCAGGCTGAGCTCCACGGAGAAATCCCAGCTGATGTTGACACACATTAAGCACCCTCCCCCGCAAATTTGAGACATCATTCACAGTTCTCTCCGGGTTCGGCAAACCCCCACCATCACCCCCCGTAACCCATCCTATAATAAGCAGAAGGAACCTCACTCAGGACAAACCTGCCAATGAGAATTTCATCACCAGTTTAGAGGCATCTGCCTCAGGAGTCGCATCCACCAGGATGATAAACCATCACCCTTTGAAAAGACTCAAGGGATCCAGCATCACCTGGGATTTAGAGAACAAGGATTTCACCTAAATCCTGTGAATTCCAGCTCAGGCATCTAACACAACCTTGATTTCAAACGGAGATGCGAGTGTTAGGCCTGGGGCAGTTCTGTTCATGGTTAAGGAGATGCCAGGTGGTAGAGAACTCTGACAGCCCTGCCTGGGCCCTGGAGAAGGTGCAGATGGAGGTGCAGTGGGAAGGCATGTGCCTCTGGCAGGGTGTGTACAGTAAGAGGTAACGATCCCACCCTGGGAACCCCAGCATTTCAGAAAGGAGAGGAGAGAAGCAGAGGCCCCTCCTCACAGAGGCTCAGGAAAAAACCAGGAGACAGTGGTTTTCAAAGTCGAAGAAGTTAGATCCGTTTCTTATCCTCAATATCCATTATCTTTTCTTCCATTAGAATTAAATTTTTAACAAGGCACATACATCACCACCTGGAATAAAGACTGCATTTCCAAGCTCCGATTGCAGCTAAATATCACTTTATGATGGAGTTCTGGCCAACGGCGTAGGAGAAATTACAGTGGTGTAGCAGTTGGCAATATCTACTCCCATCTAACACACACAAATGCATTGATCCTGGATGTTTTTAATAGTAAAAGGTTGGGAACAGCCTAAATATATGCATCACTAGGGAACTAGAAAAACAAATTATGGCACAGTCATACAAAAACATATTTCATAGCAATTTTTTTTTGATGAAACAAATCCATAGGTACTAATGTGGAATGATTGCCAAGTGCTAATGTTTCAAAGAAACGGCAAGGGCCTGAAGAGGGTCGCGGTATGGTGACATTTCTATATAAATGGATGTCTGCGTGTACTTATGTGCTTGACTGTGCATTAAAAATCTCTGAAAGGACTCACCAGGAAACGTGGGAGAGAGTTGACTGGGGGCTTGGGGACAGGAGTGGAAGAAAACTCACTTCTTATTCTACACACTTTTGTACTGTTTAATTTCTTTTTTATCACAGACATGAACTACTTATTTTATTTTATTTTATTTTATTTTTATTTTATTTTATTTTATTTATTTTACAATGATGATATAACTTATATACCATAGAACACATTCCCTAAAAATCTATACAGTTCAGTGGTCTTGAGTGTATTCACAGAGTTGGGCCACCATCACCACTATCTAATTTTAGAATTTTGTCATCATCCCAAAGAGTAACCTCATCCACACCCAGTGGCCCTCATTCCCATCCCTCCCTACCCTCAGCCCTAGATGACCCGTAATCTTCTGTCTGTCTCTTTATATTTTCCCTATTCTGGACACTTCCCACACGTGGAAACTCCGTATGTGGTCTTTTGTGTCTGGCTTCTTTCACTTGGCATAACGTTTTCAAGGTTCATCCCCATCGCTGCATGTATCAGTGCTTCTCTCCTTTTTATGGCTGCATAATACGCCATTGGATGGGTAGATACGATAGTTATGACTCTTGATGTGCAAAGCTGCTGAGGAGCAAAAGGGAAGCTTGAAACAGGGCCAGTTAGAACGCCACAAAGCTCACTGTCCTCACCAAGATTTAGCCATTTTTCTTGAATAAAGCTCCGGGTATTGTTGCAAGCTCTTGGCTAATTTCCAGGGTTCTGAAAAACTTGGTTTTGACAGTTTTCGACTGGGTTCTTGTCGCTGCTATGGAGACTGAATTTTCAGAGGTCCTTCCTTACCCTACTATTCCAAAAGGCTTCTTGAAATTGCTATTTTAATCATAAATTTTCTTTCAAGGGTGAGTTGGGAAAGGGGTCGTGAAAATTGAATGATGTAGAGCATATAAAGTAACAAACCTAATGCCTGCGGTATGATTCAGGCTCAATATTGAAAACGGCAGCTCTTCTCTTTATGTCATCGTGATCACTCCCAGCTGTCTGAGGGACCAGACCACCCAGCCCCTGACTTTCCAGCCCAGCGCCTGTGAGCAGGCACCCCCTTTGCCTCTCCCACCTCACCACAACTGGTCTACAGGTTCAGGAGGCTCTTGGAGCCTCTTAAGTACAACAGTGCGATCTCTAGGGATCACCTTCAATACAATTTTTTGGTGCGACTCATCGAATGTATAAGAAAATGCGTAAGAAAATTCCATTCCGGTGGCCACGCGCAGGTTAGCAGAGACACCCATCAGCAGAAGACACATCTCTTTTCTCCTGCTTCCCGTTTGCACTCAGAGGCAATCAACTCCCCCAAGGAACCACTCCTGGCACCCTGATTTCTAAACTGCGTCCTCTCGCATTCCAGGAGACACATGGCACTTCCAGGGACACATGTCCCCACCTCTAGGGACCAAGAAAGGCCTTGGGAAACCGCCCAGCCCAGCATCTTGTTCCCTTTGCAGCCTCACTAAGGAAGGTCTCAGTGGGGTAACCACAGGGTTCTGGCTCCATCTGGACTTAGTCTCTGTAACTTTAAGGAAGACGAGGGCCTGTGCAATAAGCAAAGGCAGACAAGGTCTGAGTCGAGCCGAGCCAGGTTCAAAGCCCACGTCTCTATCTACTGAGGATATAATCTGGACAAGTTTCAAACCTCTCTGAGCCCTGTCCCCCTCACCTACAAAGTGGGGATAAAATTATCTTGTTTGCTAGTTTATTGGGATGAGTAGAAATCATATGTATTCAAGAGCTGGGTATATAGTAGGTGCTCAATTAATAGCAGCAATTTTTTTTTTTTTTTAAATAGCTCTGGCCAGGTGTCAGGGAAGGCTGTAGCACTCAGGTGGAGAAGCCATTTTTGGCTAACCTGGAAAGCCAGGTCTGGATTTTTACAACTGGCTTCAGAAACGTGTCTTCCTTCTCATCTCTCTCGTCCTGAGTCCTCCGCAGGCAAAGAAGCCTTTCCTGTATCTTAGATGGTAGTGTCGTGGCTCCCTCTGTGGTCTGTCCATCCACCAAAGGAAGGCTTGATCCTTCACAGCCCCTGTCTGAGTTCTAACTCCGGAGAAGTCGACTCAGAATGCTTGGCATTTTCCATTCTGCCTGCAGTGAGCTCAGCTGTGGGTTTCATCCACTTTCCCGAGCGAAGGAAGGGTGGACCAATGACAGAGGACATGTTTCCTCCTTTTAATGAATCCCAGAACAAGAAAATGAGAGATTTGCTCACGCGGAGGAAAGTAGAGTGAACGAACTGTGTGACAAAGTGTGTCCTGTGGTCAGATGCGTATCCTGGGCGAGGACACCAGGAGGCGTTTTAATTAAAAATTTTGAACTGCTCCAAATCGGCCAGTTTCTCAAGTACTAGGTTGATCTCAAATTGCTTGTTTTCCTCCAACTACACTTTGAAAACATGGAGAGAAAGTAACAGGGAAGATTTTTCAGTCTTGTTGCTTGCACACAATGTTACGTAAATACTTCGTTATTCCTTATTAAAGCCCTCTGGCCCTGGCATTCTGGGAACGTAAAAAGACAGTTATGGAAATGTAAAAAGACAGAGGCAGTATCCAAAACAAGAGTCAGAAAAAAATGCCCTGAATATTGGAATTAATAAATAGCATCCTACAGGTAGGACCCCAGGAATCTGAGGTACTGTAAGTTACTTTTTAATTCATAATTATCAACTTTTTTTTACCTAAGCCTTGTGTGAACCGCTGAAACATGTAAGGAGCATTCTGCTAAAAGCTGGAGCAGTCTAAGACCGAACTTGTATAGATGGCACAGTTATTTCTCTTTAAAAGCAACAAAAAAAAATCACTAAAAATTCAAATATATGAAACAGGTCCTTTGTGGTAGTTACACCAGCTACAGGATGCTGGGGAAGAAGTAGTTAACAGCCATACCCCTCCGAGCTACTGTCACCAGGCAGAACGCCTAATGTGGCCCTTAGATATCGGGGCCCATGTTTCTGCCCTCTAGGGTAATCTGTATTCTAGAAGTTACTCTTCCTGCCAAATAGAGAACAACAACATGCCCAATCCTAGGCCCAGGGCGAGGGGCCTGGCCAGGTGGCTCCTGCACACCCAGTGACAGACATTTCTGCAGAGCTTCCTGGAGGGTACCAAAGATGCACTGGAGGTTAGATTAACACATATCCCTGTTATTGGAAATATGAACATGGAGAAGATATATTCTCCAAAACACAGAATAAAGACCGGCCTATGAGAAAGTGTGTCTCGGCACAGGACAAAAGGCGGTCGGAAGGAATTGCACACACACACACACAGACACACACACAAAGATATTTTAACCAAATGAAAACAGTCTATTTCTTAGCCCCACCTGACCGAATACTGCCTAACTGTGATAGTTCACGTATTCTAAAAAGTGGTCAGTGAAGTGAGACTTCCAGCAATAACTGTTTGAACTATTTGCTGAAGGCGAATTTTAACACTGCCTCGAATTGAGCTCATCTTCAAATGATGAGGCTGGTTTATGCTGTGATTAACTGACACCTCATCCACAGTAGCTTTCAAGGATCGCTCGCTCATAGAGTTAGCTTAATAATAAAGTTCGATCATCGTCCACTTGAAAACAATTTATTGAAATGATGAACCCCTCACAAAGAACACTTATGGAAAATAGAAATCCTGTCCATTAGTGTTAATGAAGTAAAACAGACAATATCAGTGATGACAGCTGACATTTATTGAGCCCCTGTTATGGGCCAGGTGCTGTAATCGGTGGATGGTGCCATCTTGGATCTTTACTAGAACCCTTGGAGATGAGTGCTGTTATTATCTCCATTTTCCTATTAGGAAACAGAGTCTCAGAGAAGTTAAGGAATTTTCCCACAGTCACCCAGCTGGTAAGAAGCTGAGTTGGGATTTCAACCCACAAAGCCTGAATCTACAACTGGAATTCTAAGCATATAAAATCAAACAAGAGTTTTGTTCCTTGGATTGTTAAACCCATCTTATTTTATTTCAACGAAGCAACATCATTCATCATATTAATGGTATTAGACTGAATTTCATTGGTTTTGTCATTTTGTTTTTATCTAATTTGTAAATTTATCTTGGTTTTACAATAGATCTGTCAGTATAAAGCTCTAAACCTAGTTTTAGTTTGCTCATATTTAAGAAACACAAAAAATAATGTAGGTTTACATTGTATGTGTAAAAGAAATTTTTTTTAAAAAAAGGGTCCATTTTTTACTTATGTATTACAAAGCCCAATATAAATATAAGAACACCCTTTACTCAGTACAGCCTTGTCAATGTGAAACCTTGAGCATTAAAGAATATTTGACCAATAGCTGATAAGTCTCTTTTCTCATTTTCGTTTTCACAGCTTTTTTTCCTGAGAGTTTAAGGAGCAGTATGGAAACTTTTTTCAACCAATTAAGATATTCCATTACACTATCCACATCCGAAATCGGGAGGAGCTATTAGCATCACATTAACAATGGCCTGGCATTCAGCGGTATTTTTCCTCTCGGCATTGCAAACTGCTTTAGATACATTATCACATCAATCTTTTCATATCCTGAGGAAGCAGGTAGTGGAAAGTTTCTTTGTCACTACCTCACGAAGAGCGAATCTAAAGTAGAGAGAGGTTAAACAGAACTCACACGAGGATTCGTGTCAAGCAGTGAATTTATACACTCAATCGCCTTTAGAGTCTAATTGGATTCCGCGTCTCCCAGGGGCCTCCCTTACTGATTCTGAGGAACCATCAGGTGAGGAGGTCTCTGCCCCACGTGTGTCTGCCGTTCTGATGAGTGGGGCTGAGCGTTCAGGGCGATGGTCAAGGGTGAGGCCAGCATCTGGTTTGACCTTTCGCTCTATCACTTACCAGCTCTGAGAACTTGGGAAAATGACGTAATGTTTGTGGGCCTCGGTTTTCTCATTCACCCAACGGGAATAATTGTCGTCCCGACTTCGTGCAGTCGTGGTGATAATTAAATAAGAGTGTGTATGCAAAGAGCCTGGCACTGGCCTCATGCAGGACATGTGCCGGAGAACTGGGAGTAGCTACCATCAGCGGTGGCAGTTTTGCTAACGTGTATTTCCCTTCTTCAAAGCCTGCTTCGGGTATGAAGACCCTTGCCCTCTGCCCACCACAGAGACCTGGGGATACAGCGGCTGTGAATAGATTGTTGTTTAGGATGCTTTTACATTTAGCTCCATGCGGTGGATTAAATCTCATCACACAAGAAGTTCAGAGCCAGAGCTGGTTCCGATTTGATTCAGGAACTCAGAATCCTCGAGGCTGCCAGTAATTCACGGTTCCCCAGTCTGCCATACTGAGGTCAGCGTTGTCCTCTGGGTCCTTCCCTTCACAAGATGGTCGCCACGTCCCGAGATTACAAATGACTGTGACAAAGTCCAGAAGAGGAAAAGGTGCCATCTGTTTCTTCTTTCTCTATGTTTCAAGAAACAAAGGTACCTTCCCCAGAAGCTTCCAGATTTCCCCCACATGTCTTATTGGCCAGAACTGGTCATACGTTCTCTCCCCACCGTAATGGGCCCAGAGCCGACAAGATTCTGCTGCCAGGGCTGGCGCTGGGACACACGAGGGGACAGGGACCCGGACACAATCGGTTCTGTTAGCAGCGAAGAAGATGGAGGCCATCTGTGGGCTGCTGACTGCGTCTGCGTTCGTTGAAGTTCACTCAAGACGAAACATGCTTTCTGGAAACCGGGTCTGTGCGTAGATGACATCGCACGACATGGGCCTGCGAGTACGTGGGACAGGTAGACGTGAACACGGCGTGCCTGTGGCCCCGGTGTCTGTAACAAAACCCCTGAGCGCGAGCTCTCCCGCATAACTGCACACCGCTGTCAGAACCTCGGGGCGTCAAACGTTGTTGTCACAGTAAGAGGGCAGGGGAAGAGGGCTCTGCGGCCATCCAGGACGGCAGACACGCCGCAAGGGCCGTGTCTTACATCCCTTGATGGATCGGAACTCAGGACCACAGAACTGAAAAAGCCAGAGACACGAATGACGGCATTTCCTCCCCATCTCTCACCTGGACTCTGTCGGTCTCGCTTTTGCCTCATGCCCAACACCTCGCCCTCCCCTGGTTGGACCGTTCTCCGGCTACCGCTTCCGAGAAACTATTTCAGGAGGCCCAGGCGTTTCCAGAAAGAGAAACAACCTCAGGGGAAGGAAACACTGCCTGGACTCTGACCCTCCAGAACCACGGGGAAGCTGCTGACCTCACAGGGCAGCGGGGGAGGGGTCCAGGGGGAACGAACTAACTGTCCCACGTCAGGTGGCTGCCCTTCTGGAAGCAAGGTCAGAAGATTCGTTTTCCTTATAATGTTCTTCTAATCCCGATTTAGAGGACTTTAATTTTGGCTAAAAGTAAACCACTAGGAGTTGAAGGTATTCGGGCAGTGTCGTTATCACCCAGGGGCTGCCCAGGTGCCCTGAAGGGGTCTCTCCACTGTCATGGAGAGAAACCCATGTCATGGAGAGACACTCCACAAGCCTTTCTTGGGAAGGCTCCTGGAATTGAAGTGTTTTTTTTTTTCCCACAAGACCATAAATTAATTGTCCACATGTCCCGCTCTTCGAAATTTAGAGTATGTCCTGCTCTTCAAACTTGGAGTACAGTGTCAGTGCATCTTTATTTTGCTTTTATTCAGTCACCAAAGACCCCCCCCCCCCCAATAGGAAGTAGTAGAAAGATCTCTGATCTGCCTAAAACCAAAGAACAGCTTGGGCCGCTATCGAAGTTTCTAGACACAGTGTCCAAAACGGTGGTTATCTCCCCAATATCCATTCTGCCCCAAAGACTCATCCAAACCACTCACTGATAACGCATTTCCACTGGCAAGTGGGTGGTTTAGCAATATAAAATAAATAAACATGTGACCCAGCTTCAGCCATGCAGGCTTTGTAAAGCGAACCTAGGAACTGTGTTTTTTTTTCCCTCCTGAAAAACAGTTATTTCACAATCTCCAGAGAGAAATCTCTGGGTTGTCTCTCCTCCTAGTGACCTCTGGTGGCACCTGAGTGTTGGTCACTGCTTCGTTCCTGTTACAGAGCGCACCTGGACAAGATGACCTCAGAGCCGAGTTAGAATCAAAAAGAAAATTTTATTACGAATTCGAATCTGGGCTCAAGCCTCCACTGCCGCAGCAGTGAGAACAAGAGCCCCGATCCTTAGCATGGGGTTCCTTATATTAGGTTCATGGCGGGCTAACTTGGCGTGCGCGGGACAGGTTGCAGTTCCTTACTGGCTAACCATATGGCCTGATGATGGCCTGACCTTTAAGCAAGCAAACAGGATGTCTGGGTGGAGAATTCCAGCCCTTGGTCAGAGGGGATTGCAGTCTACCTTGTTGGGGGAATTTAAAATTTTCCATTCCACCATCTTAGATCTTACATCGCCATCTTAAATACACAAGTTCTCATGACCCGTTACAGTTCCTAGGAGGGAAGGGAATGTACCTGAGATGGAGACCACCTCAGCATCTGTGGACATGTTTCTTTGAACGTGTGCAAGTTTTGAGTTTGCTTTTGCTTTTTTTCTCTCAAAGACTAAACAGGGGGAAAAAAAAAAGACTCTTTTCCACTATTCAATTTAACTTACTCAAATAGATTACAGTGTGGCAGTGTCACTGTGATTTAAGCTTACCTGTGAGGGATTTAAAAGCCATTGCTTGGGGAAAAAAAAATGTCTTTTTGCATCTTAGAAAAAGAAGCAATGCCTCAAAATGATCTTGATTTTTCCATTCCTACAAAGGAACAAAGCTAAATGCTTTTAATACTAAACAGATTCTTTCATAATGTCTAGGATCACGGAGGCCAAGACAGAAATTGAAAACCACCCGCAAGATGCCTCTCCAGGAATCACATCCGTGTACCTCTGCTTTGGTCTTCTCAGATATTGCTGGCAAGGCAGGTAGGAAGCTCAGGTGCTGCGGAAAGATAATGCTGGTGAGTCAGACTCATGAGACATTTTTCCTATGAACCCAGACTTTCGTTTCAGGTGTGACCTTTGAGATGAGACATCGCATCAGCTGACTGACAAGACAGTTGTCAACAGTCACATCTGATGACATCAAGTGTCGGCCTCCAACAAAATGCTTTATTTTGTTAGTACCATCCTCTCCAGTGTGGTGGAAAGGGTTAAATTAGAAGACATATGTCACAGTGCTCTGTAATTTGCAAGATCTCTGTCAATGAGGTTCCATTGGTCCTTCATTGTAAACCACCTCTAGGCACAATAACATTGGAGGCACAGAGTTCTTCCGATGTTTGGTCTTGGTTTACATTTTCCCAAGGTGATCAGAGTTTCTAGCTCCTTGAATGTGGGCATCACCCTGGAGGTTAGGAACCACTTCTGTACCCCTGTAGGAGGGAGACTGCACCCCCAGCAAGGAAACACTCATTGAAAATTGGGGCTGGTCCCTGGGGGGCAAACTTGGTCAAACACATTGGGAAGATCTGGCTGCAGCCAGCAGAGGGTGGTGGCAGCAGGAAGTGGAGCAAATTAGGAATGAAGGAAATGGGGCCAATATGCAAATGAGGCCAGGCTCCAAGCCCCGAAGCTGTTGGGAGGGGCCAGATAATCCAGAGGGTTTTGACAGCCCTTCCCTCAGATTTTAGCTGTCATGCTTGTCTGTTCCATCACCTCACACCTCCCAACACTAAAGCTTGGAACAGCAATCTATCTTTTGCACCCGATCCCCAATACACTCTCACACTCACACCCTGCCCCTGCCCCAGGAGAGGGCTGTTTAAAATATCTACATCAGGATTACGCCACTTCTCTAGTACAAATCCCAAAGGTTAAGATAATAAGTAACAGACCAATGAAGGGAGTACAGAAAAGTGAACGGTGATGCGCAACATAGAAGCAACTTAAGCACCTAAAAATATTTGGTCAATGTAACTCGATTGTTATCAGGCGTACCGTTTCGTACCCACGTGCCCAGCGCTTGACAGCCACTGTCCTCACTTGAGCTTTGCACTCATCGTATGAATGGTCACTCTGAGGAGCGATGAGCTCACGCCACACAACGAAAGAGAGGCAGCGCCAGGACTCACACACGGTTCCACGCACTTGGCCGCCTCTTGTACCACTTACGTGTTCATTCATGTACCAGGGGCCCTGCATGCTCCTTGTTGCCAAGGACACAGAGATAAAAAGACACGGCCTCCTCCTTCAAAAGCTCGTTTTCCCAAGAAACATGGGGACTAATAAACAGATGAGTATAGTATGGTATGCCGTGGTCAGGACAGAGAAGAGTCACCAAATGCAGACTGGGAGGGACAGCGAACACTTGCAGCAGGAGGTGACAAGAGCATGAAGGCTTGTTGCTGGCTTTAATGGCACTCTTCGGTGTACTTCCGCATGCCATGATGATACACAATGACTACCAAGGCGGATGGTGCCCCTCCCTCGTTTTGCGATGCCCGCTGCACAGCCACACTGGCTGGCCTGCATCAGAACAAGTCTCAAAAGATGACTAGAAGAAGTGGGTGATCAGAGAAGAAAATGGGGGTGAGGGCTCTGTGGGAGGCTGGAAGGATTCAGGCCGAGGAAAAGGGTGGGGAAGTCTGAGAAAGGTCTCTGGGTCCCAAGTTGAATAGTGACAAGAAGACTAAGAGGTAGACATGGGCCAAGCCACGTAGAAGGCCTTTGATATCACGCCAAGGAGCACAGATTTTATTCTGAAGACTATGAGGGGGTTTGGGAGAATTTTACGCAGGGAAATAGTAATATCATAGATGTGATTTCAGAAGCAACATCACGCCAGCATGATGGAGAACGGACTAGATGCTGTACGTCTCTGAATGGCAGGACCAGTGAGGGGGCTTCCTGCATCATCCAGGGGAAAATGACAAGGACCTGAGGGGACAGTCAAGGTGAGGGTGGAAGAAGAGGATGGATTCCGGACGTTTTTAGGAAGTTGAAGAGATCAGATTCACTGACCCAATGATGATGAATAAGTATTGTGGCAGAGGCGGGTGTCAAGGATGACTCCAAGGTTCTGGCTTAGGTCCCTGGGGAGATGGTGACACCCTTTCCTTTGAATAAGCTCCTTGAGGACTGGGACCGTGGCTTACTCAGTGCTGCATTATCAGCACGTGGTGCATAGTAGGTGCTCCATAAATGTTTGCGGAATGAATGATAGCATGAATGCCAGGATGAAGAATCCAAAAAACAAGCCGGGAGTGGAATGATGCTACATGTTGAGTATGAGATGTCTGAGATTGCCAAATGAAGGTATGTACATGACACTGGGTCTCAAAAGAGAGATCGGGGTCAACAGCAGAGACTGGGGAGACATTGGCAGAGACTGGGGAGACATCCGCATTCACGTTCAGAGAGAGGAGAGTGGAAGACCAAACTCATGGTCAGATCCTGGGAGACATTGACAGTGAAAGGGCCAGGCGACGAACATAAACCCCCAGAAGAGGTTTAAAAATAATGGCAAGAAAGGATGGCGTTGAACAGCTTCAAGGGGGTGTCACAGGCCCCTGGAAGATCAAGTAGAATAAGGACTCCGTTTCACACGTTGAATTTAGCAACCAAGAGGACAGAGTCGTGTGGCCCTGCCCGGCAGGCACACTGAGATCCTGCACGCTGCTGGCAGAGCAAGGCGAAGCAGAGCTGACCTGTGGGAGGGGGAGGCCTGAGACACACACCGGGCAGTGACGTGCGAGAGCTGGACCCAACAGGCTCAAGAGAACCGATTGTCCAGCTTTCGGGAATTTCCTGAGTTGCCATTAAACACAGCCATCATTAAAAATTCAATGTTATCAATGTACAAATTGAATACATTGCACTCAAAAGGGAAGTAATAAACACCCACGACGCATCGCTTCCGGATTATTGACATTTTCTGAGCCGTCAAGGTCATTCGCATTAGGTGGCCGTCGTGGGAGCTCGTCCTTACACCCTCACCCTGGGCAGCGTGACTTCCTCTGGAGAGCCCGTCGTTAACATTGACCAGCTCACCACTGACACCAGGCCGGAGAGGCTGGTGCAGCAGAGGGGCTGACGCTGGAGGATTTAGACAAGGATAGTTCTTAGTTTCGGGGGATGCTGATGTCAATGGTCTGTAGAGCTCTGGCCGGCTTAATGCAGGGACCAGCCAGCGAGGGTACAGAGGATTTGGGGATAGGGAGGAAGTAGGTGACAGGAACTGGGGTACCAGTTCCCTGGCCTGACACTCGGGGTTCGATTTCAGGATCAGAAGAACACCAGCCCGATGGACTGGCCCCCCACACTGTGCCTGTGTTGGGACAAGGACCACAGCAGTAGACGGGCCCCAGGCCCACTCCCTAATGGGGAGGGGTTTCAGTCCTCATCACCTCTGGCCTGGCTGACAGGAGCCTGCAGGCAGCTGTGGCGAGCCAGGCTGGAGGAAGGCAGGGACTGGCAGCCAAGCAACGGGAAGTGAGACTTATTTATTTAAAAAGGAAAAAATAAAATAAAAATAATTTTGAAAAATTCTGATGTGATGGGTGGCATGAGTCACTAGTTAGTTACACTTGATGGTTGCCGGGGGAGGGAGGAGGCAGGAGCCGTGGGAACCGAGGCGCATTGTCTGCAGAGAATTTTAAAAATGAGAAAAAAACCCAATAACTGGCCTGCTTTTTTATGACCCCCATATGTGGCAGTTCTGAACAACGGCCGTGACAAGCTCCTTCTCCTTGGGAGCAGACTATTCCCACCGCCATCCTCCTCGTCGCGGTGGATTTTTAGCAATCGTCTAAGCAATCAGTTGATGGTATCACAGCTGACACGTTCTCCTTTCGTTCCTTTTTTGTGGTGTCGGCTTCATAGAATCACTTATTTTTAGAGCGTCGGAGGGCGTCGGAGGTGAGTCTCGCTTTCCGTTCAGACAACAGCAAGTTTCAAGGGCCTGTGATAGGCTGTCAGTCATGGCTGGAGTTTAGGCCCATTCTTAGACATGTCGTACGTCCTTCGGAAAAACCAGGCAGAGGGCCTCGACCTGGGGGTGCAATAAAACACGTCAGAAGGTGGGGGTCATCACTTTCCTAGTCATCTATAATCGGCCCCTACAGAGCAAAAAGAGGATTTAATCATAAAAGGGGCTCTTTTAAAAATAATAATAATAATAATAAGCTTGCAGGATGTGCGAGGTGACCCAGAAGCGAGGTCTGGTGCGTATCAGTTGGATGACCCTAGAAGTATTCTGCTCAACTGCTCTGAGCCTCAGTTTCCCCGTCTGTAAAATGGAGCTGGCCGTTGCTGGCTGGCCTTTTTTCAGGTTGTCATAAGGAAGTAGGGGTTCCACATTCTACAGCCTGGTGCTTTCCAGGATCCGGGAAGGGGAAGCGTGTGTCCAGAGCGCGCGTATCTGAGCAGGCGACACGTAGCTTAGGAGCTGGAACTTGAGCTGCCACTGCGGACACGGTGTGCTCAGAAAAGAGTGAGGACGTCAAAGCGAAAACCGGAACTCGGACGCTGAGTACACGGCTCCCCGGGGGGAAGGGACCAGGTGGGGCTCTCGTGGGGGGCAGGCTCAGCCCAGGAAGCACGTGGGAGCAGCGATCACATGGGGAACTGCACCTCTTGGCAGCCCAGAGTCGCCATGTCAGGCTGGGAGCAGCATCCCCAGCATCCCTTTGCCAAACGGGCAGATTTGGTCGGTAACCGGATGTGCCTTCTCTTTTCATTGGCTTTCCTGCATTTTCGAAGAGTGATGTTTCTTCTATGAAGGAGCGGGTAGGAATCCTATGAACACACCAAATCTCCCGCTCGCTCTACACGGAGTGTAGGCTGCAGTATGCATAACATGAGCTTTCTCTTTCCTGCCTGAAAACGGATGGGCGGTCTTTTCTGGAGGGTGCTGATGTTGGCACTGGCAGCCCTCCCAGGTGTGGTCCACCCGCCCTCTTTGATGCTGAGTCTGCCCGTATGGTGGGGAGGGATGGGGACGGAACCTGCCCTGTGCTTCCAGGCCAGACTCTCCCAGAATGAAAGGAGCCTTTCCACGTAGATCTCTGGGACTTTCCACGAAATGTAGGTAACCAGGGGCAGGGCAGGATACTACAGAAGAGGAACTGCTCATCCTGCGCGCTTGCTCTTAATACACAAGGTGAACAGATCAGATTTGAAGAAATAAGCCAACAAGATGGTCCTAGGGTTTACAGGGCTGACCCAGGAGAAGGTCAGACAGAGAGCCATGAATCTAGTGACTTGCTCTTCCTAGCTGGAGAGATATCAGGTGAGCCTCCCTCCCAGGTAGAAACCCGTCTTCTCCATGAGTCACCCCCTGGCTATGAACCTGCCTGATTCCAGTAGCCCAACCAGGGGCCAATTAATTACTCACTCTCTCACTCTCTCTCTCTCTATCTCTCTCTCTCTCTCTCTCTCTCTCTGACAGTGTCTTATTGGCAATTTCTTAAAATGCTGAGGTGAAAGAAGCTTGAAATTTTATCCTGGAAAATTTCACAGGTTAAGAAACACGGCCAAGTGCCCTCAATCAATTACAGGTATATATAGAGTCAGTCTCATTACGTTTTTAGTGTGTCATACAAACTGCCCAACCACGCTGCTTCTCATTCTCCAAATATAGCATCTACGAAGTAAGCCAGAATATCACCAGGCAGGAGTTCTACAAGCAGAGGAAGAAAGCAAAGCAGGTATCAAGGTTCGTTAACCTCTTGGTCCCTTTCTGAGTACTGACACACCGAGACGTCCAGGCCGCCTCTTAAAGTTTCAAGTGCAATGATGCGAATTTATACTGGCTTCGTGTATGCATTTTTATGTCTCTTTTTGAGCCAGTTGCTGCACTGAATCAAGATACTTTTAACTCTCGTATTCTGGATCTCATATAATTTGCCATGGTGTTTCTCATCCCCATGCCCTCTCTGAATCTATTTTCAAATCATTAACTCTGTTTCGGTCATTGGCTTTCATGTTGGAGTGGCCAACAGGCGCAGAGAAACACAACCTTCATATTTAATTGAGGCCACAAAGGCCTTGCCTTGGTAAAGGGGAGAAGGTATAAGTTACAGAAGCCCTAACAGCAGATAAATCTTGTATCAGAAGCTGGCTCTCTCCCCGTCAGCCATGTCCAAAAGCCTTCATGATACAATAAGTGTGCAGAGGAAGTGAACCTTAACCACACCAAGGCTTAAAAAAATCACACTGGTTTCTGTATGTGGCTTTTGTAAATTAGTTTAATTGCATCACATTTCCACCTCGAACATGTGGTAGATAATAAGGTCAGGGTTACCCAGGAGAAGGCAGAAAAAAACCCCGGATGTATCACCATATGGCACCTTCCTACACAGTCTGTTTTTCCTTGGAGCTGACAATGAATCATTTGTTGACATCGGTGGAGCCATCACACAGCAGACACGAGATGGGCTTCCCAGAGCAAAGCCACAAGGAGCAGGAATGCGAAGCCCTGACACTTCCTTGTGGAGCCAAATATAAGAAAGTCTCTTTCTCTGTACTGTAAGGAATGAAATAACCACGTGCCAAAAAAATTTCAACTACTGCCTTGCAACACGAAACTGTAAAATATGCTGGAGCACCTAACAGCTCTTGCAAAATATAATGACAGATACCAGTGCTTTGAGAGTTTGCACGAAAGTAATCCAAATCAAATTAAAATGGTACCAAAGGCCGAGTGTAGACCTGCGGTATCGATGCTCTGAAAAGGGACCAGGCGTGAGGCCAAGAGTTAATAAGCCTTTTTTGGATCAGCGGGAGACTGCTCCATTCAGCCACGGGAATGTCAGCCTCGGAGATCTGACCCCGCCTTTCTCCACAGAGAAATCCCGAATGGCAGATGTTTTTGTGTGGGTATTCTCCGTCCCACCACATGGCAGAAATAAACAGCTACGACGGTGGGGGCTTGGAGGCATTCATTTTTTTTAATTGATGTGTTTATCATCTGAATGTAGTTCAGTAAATTTCCAGAGAGAAAAGAATTGGGCAGCTTCCACCCTTCCGAGCCAAAAATTTCACATCTGCTAATGTTCCATCCTGACTGACTCTCTTAAAGAGAACTGTGATATTTATGCACAAAGAAGCTTCAGGAACAAGTCAGATAATCGTCAGGAAAATCTACCATGGCAGACTCCTCTGTCCCAAAAAACTTATGCAAGTTCTTGGGCCCATCAGTGTAGTTGACTGGAGATATAGTAGCACATTTCCTCACTAAATTATCATTACAAAAATTTTTTTAAATAAAAAAAAACTTTAAAAAAATAACTTATCACAACAATAAGGATAATATTTGTAGTACATACATATTTTCTGGAAGGTTTTAATGAAAAGCTATTTAAGTGTCTATTCACTAATCCAGGCACTGTTTAATTCTATCACGGTTTTTGTCTAGATGTTATTGGAATGCTTCATCTAACTTATTTTGAATCCTGACACCTGGGTACCAGAGACCTACCAGACCGTGTGCCCAGCTTACGATGATTCCCAGTTCTCTGGTAACCCCCATCCCCCTATTTCAAGGGGCTGGGCTGGCCTCGTTTGTCCTATGCCACCTGCCTCCTGTCTATAGCAGTCTAGGTGCTCACCCTGCCCAGGCTTAGCCACTCACTGGCCCTTCTCCAGAAAAAAAAAAAAAATGAAGTGGAACAAGGAAGTCTTTCCCATTATCTGGACTTAAAATGTGCAAACTTGGGGGCAGCCAGTGATGATGGTCCCTCCCTCACACTGGGGAGCAGGGAAGTCCCTCTCCAAAAGACAGAGAGGAAGCCCGGGCCCCTCCCTGAGGCCTGGCTGTAGTCTCTTTCCTGGACAGTCCTGAAAACGGACATTTTCCTTGTCGGTTTCACTCTGGGTGTTTTCTGTCTCATGCAATCAAAAGATCTCTAACGAGTATGAATCCTTATTTCAGAATCGCATCATTCTGTGCAGCTTTGGGCTCCAAGCTGCTCTGACATTAAACGCCTTACAGCTTCCCCCAGGCACTGGCTCTCGTTCTTCCGGCAGAGAACTAAGGCTCCTTGGGCGTGAGCCCTGCTAATTTTCAGGAAGTGAACTTAGCAAGTCCTTTAGCCTCCGTGAGTCTTAGTTTTCTCAACTGTAAAATAGAGAAATCAACTAAAAAATAATATGCGATAAAAGGGCACAAAGCCAACACTTTGGGGTTAGCCTCGGGATGAAGTCCCAGCTCTGTCACCTCTCAGAGCCACAGCGTCCTCATCGGGCTGCTTTAAAAATCAGACAAAATATAGGTCAGTGCACTTGGCGTGTGACAAATCCTGCACATTGGGCTCTTTTAGCTATTGGCGTTATTCCTGCTGCTGCTCTTCCTTCCTTTCCCAATGGACCTGAAAGTTCTTCATAAAGAACCACTCCCCGAATACAGGGAATATTTAGAGAATCTTCCTTAAAAACAAAGAGCAGCTTCTCACTCTTTCATCTCTCCTACTCTGCTGGAGGTGTTCCGCTTTCTGGCGATGGAGCTTCCCAGCTCTGATTGGTTGATCTAGCCTGGCCGCTGTAAGGCAGGTAGAAAACAGGCTTTTTCGCATCTTTGCAGCCAGGTGATAGATAACGAGGATGCTGCAGACTCTGGAGGCGGCCAGGCTTAGACGCCTGTCCCCAGGCCACTTAACTCCTCTAAGTGTCCTCTCTGCAAAGCCAGGATGATGATGTCCTGACTTCATGGGATATTAGAACCATTGGAGGTAGTGTAGATACAGTGGTTCAACGTCAATTCTTTTTGATGACAGTCCTCACTTAGAATTTACCCTGACTTTCGTGTCTTCCACCTACTGCAGCAGAAATAGAACAGGCGTCGTGACAGCTACGCGGTGTGTCTCTGTGTCAGCGTGAGCCCTCACGTGCTTTTTCCTCAATCAGCGATTTTCCTACTCTGTCATCACTTTAGGAAACGAGATAAATCAAAGATTCCTTCCCTTAACATTTATTTCTTTACTCAGTTTTTTAGGAACTGAAATTTGCATTCAGTGCAGCTTAGAAGGAAAAACTTTGACAGTTCAGATATGTCTAAAGCTCAGTTCACACCAGGATCCTGTTTTCTCTTTAATCAAAAATCATTTTAGAACAAAAGTTAAAGGAAAATAAAAACAAAGTGACACGCTAGAAATAAAACTATGTTCTGGGTTCTCAATTCCAGGCCAGAGTTGATTTTCAAAACCGCCCTGGACTGTGGCGATGCTCTGAAGTCCTCGGGTAGAGTTTTGGGGGAGAAATGCTGGGCCATGTGACATCACACTAGGTGCTGTCTGAACTCCTGGGCCTGCTGTAACCACATCCTCAATTGCATAAGCCATCAGGTGGTAAGGTAATCAGCTCATCCTGCTTTGTCCAGGGCCATCTTATTTTTAAGTCCGGGGTCCAGGTAGCTCCTCAGTCCTGAGCAAACTGAGATAGCTGGTCACCCCAACAGGTGCTAGTGTGCCCTGCCCGCCAGCCTTTCTAAACATCTGATCCTTGCCTACTCTATCCCATAGACTTCTCTTAAATATTTTTTTTCTTACCTATATAGGAGAAGAAAAATATAACGGAAGGAAATAAGTGTTTGAGGACAGATAATCCAGTGAGGTCAG
Source organism: Macroglossus sobrinus (assembly GCA_004027375.1). NCBI lineage: Eukaryota > Metazoa > Chordata > Mammalia > Chiroptera > Pteropodidae > Macroglossus > Macroglossus sobrinus. The sequence continues at coordinate 54,408 of PVKZ01002692.1, forward strand.
ACACTAGTGCTTCATACAGCCATGGCCTTGGAGTAGAAATTGTCTCAGAGCTCAAGGCCTCAGAAGCAGAAAGCCATCCCCAGTGATGAGAACATGCTTTCTTGCTTTTATGTAAATGTTTTAAAAGAATATTAGTTGGCACCATGGACACCCCACTAACTTCCTCTTCACACTTTTTCTTCTGTCATGTGTGGACTGAGGAGTCGAAGGGCTGTTTCCCCTTTCTAGCCAGAGGAAATATATTTGCAAAGAAAATAAACCCCACAAGGAAATTCCTCTTCCTTGCTACTTTTTTTTTTTTTAAAGCAAAATTTGCTGGAGAGAGGTGGTTCATTATGGTTATCAAAGTAATACGTGTCTATTATCACTGACTAGAAAAATAGAGAAGACATTTTTTTAAATCACACATCATCCTGGAATGGTACCTTTTAAAACACACTGAGTTCTAGCACGAGCAGCAAACATCTTCAACAAGCAGTTCTTGTTCAGATGAGTCACCCTGTCATTCAGCAGAGCCACCAGACGCTCAGAACGTTCTGTTCTGCTGCCTTTTGTGCACAGGCTGTGGCGGTAGCACTTTTCCCTCGTTACCATCTGACCGAATGGTAACTACCATCTTGCGCCATGATGCTGATTTCGTGATAGAGCCTTGAGTCCATCAACCCATCCATCAACAAGTACTTGTAGAGTTTCTACAGCAGAGTCGGCACCCCAGGACTAACTCGGGGTGGGACCCTCTGCACCCTTGTGAGCAGGAAACAAACACACAGAGCAAGTGTAACAAGTTCTACCAACCGGCTGAGAGAGAGCTGGGGGAGTTGGGAAGCCAGGGGACCCATCCTCATCTGAGAGGTGGGGAGAGCATTTTGGAGACATTAAGCCAAAACCTGCTGGCCGACTGCCAGAAAGTCAGGTGAAGACAGAGAGAAAGCATGGCGTAGGCCAGAGGGACAGCCTGTGAGACGACTCAGAGACTACAGGACCCTATTTGAGAGACAGCATGGGAAAAAGCCAGGATGACTAAAACACCCAGGGCCAAGGAGAGCGAGGTGTGAGCTGAAGATGCCAGGAAAGGAAGAGGGACAGGAGGGGCCAAGTTTGGAGGTCCATGTCCTAGTTTGTGGCCTCCTACCTTGAGCAATGAGACGCCTGCTAAGACTGGTCCACGTGGGCAGCCAGGACCTTTATTGGGAGCAGGGCCGGCTGCAGAGGGCAGGGTGGGTGTGGAGGAGAGCGACTGGAGGGGAGAAACATCTGGAGAGGAAAAGGGGGGAATGAGTGGTTGTGCAAGGTATCTAGGTGACAGCATCAGTAGAACTTGATGATGGATTAAATATGGGGTGAGAGTGAGGTCCCAGATGACAGGTCGTAGAAGGAAGGACCGACAGCCTGAAAGCTGGGAGGACAGCCCCCAGGGGCCGGGTGGCTTCCTGGGCAGGCGTGTGACCTGTGCAGTCACACACGCCATGCTCAGAACACCCAGCATTTCATTTACTGCTCTGCTCTTGCTGTCTTAAAATGCTTCATCATTTTTGAACAAGGGGCCCTGCGTTTTCATTTTGCAGTAGGCCTGCAAATTACGTCACTGGTTCTGCCACGGGCTTAATGTCTCCTACATGTTTATGCAGGATCTTTGCTCAGCTAATGAGACTGGCACTCCATCTGAGGCCTCGAGATTGTCAGTTTCACCCATCAGGCGGGGCATGAGTGGACGATGGCTCCCTGGGCCCAGCTCAGTGCTGTGTGTGTCCATGAGCTTATCTGTGATGGAGTTTGCGAGAACATGAAGACGGAGGCCTACCATTTACTAATTTGGGGGATGCTTAGGAGACTGAGAGTGCTTTAATAACCTGAGCTTCAAGTTTGCTGCTTGAGTAAAACAGGAATTTCCCTCACCCAAGTTTCATCTAGTTTGGTGATTCGTGCTAAAAAATTCCATCAGCTCAAGCCAAAGTTAAATGGGCATGCCATTGGCTAAGAATTTTATTTGGCTAAGAATTTCAAAGGATGTCTGAACGTCACACAACATAAAATTTACATTTGAAAGAAAATTGTTACTGAAAAGATTTAAGAGAAAATTTGTGAATATCCCTATGCTTGCTCTTCCGGGAAGAAAAAAGAGAGTCCTTTACCAAAGTTTAAGATATAACAAGATAAACTGATTATTTAAGAGGTGGTTCCACAGAGTCTGGTTAACATGTCTGCTTTACACGCAGAAGGTCCTGGGTTCGCGCCCCAGGTGGAGCCATGGAACAGACCCTGGGTGTGCCAGGCCCCCCGAATGCCCTAGGTGTGCCAGGCTAGGGCCACACCATGTGGGAAGAGAAACCCCGCCTTCAGAGATCCAGTTCTTAAAAGGAGATGGCAACATCCATAGGTAAGGGGTAGAATTGGGGGGGGGGATTAAAAAAAATAATAGTAAAGTAAACTGATTATTTAAGAAACTGCCTACAAATTTACTAGAATTGCTATTTGGATGTGTAGGCTCTGGACCAAATAATTATCCCTTTCAATATTAAATGAGAAAATAAACAATTCAGAAGAAATGAGACATGAGTCACCATTCTGAGTTTCTTTAGGATGTAAGACATCCACTTACAGCAGCAAATTCCTATAAAATACTAAAGTTATAGGAAGCATAGGGGAAATTTGGGAAGCCCTTCCAAATGTTTACAAGGCTGCATCTTTTTGAAGTCTACTTGGTAATATAATTTAAAGGAAGGGTTTTGGCATCAGATTTGGGTTCTAGCCTCGGATCCATCTTGGGCAAGTTGTCTGACCTAAGCCTCACTTGCCCCACATGTAAATGGAAATCACCCCTACTTTGTTTGTGATTTGCATGTTGGGGTCATTTAATAACTTCTATTTTTTAAAAAAAGCTATACATATATTTTTAAATAGCTGCTAAAAACAACTACACGCACCATTATCTGTGGGAATTCTGGTGAATTTCCTTAAAAATGAGACTTTACTCCTTTTGTAAGTCACTCAAGTGACTCAGAGGTCAGGGGCCAGTTACTGGGTTAAACTGCTCTGCTTATGACTAAGGTGAAGAAATTGGTGTTTTTTCCCTCAGAAGAGAAGAGGTCAAGAGGAACTGGTGTGGGGAGAACAGAGGAGAGAGGGGGCAGTGAGCTGGTGTCACCTGAGGGGCCACGTGGGACGTATCCAGAAGAGGCAGATGGGCCTTAAAGGATGGAGTGTCCCTGAGTTTATCCACAGATAAGTGACATTGTCTGTCTGCCATGTGCACTAGTGTCCTGGGGCTGCCACAACAAAGTCCCACGAGCTGGGTGGCTTAAAACAGCAGGAATTAATTCTCTCACAGTTGGGGAGGCCGGAAATCTGAAATCAGGGCACTGGCAGAGCTCGGGTCCTTCCGGAGGCTCGCGGGGAGCTTCTGTCCCCAGCCTACCCCCTAGCTTCTGCTGCTGCCACCGTCCGCGGTGTCCCTTGGCTGGCAGATGCATCACTCTGGTCTCTGCCTTCGTTGTCACATGGCCATCTCCTGTGTGCATGCCTCTCTCCCTCTTCACATGGCATTCTTCTCTCTGAACGTCCCAAGTCCCCTTTATAAGGACATCCGGGCATCCTGTTCCAGTGTGGCTCCATCTTTTAAATGACTACATCTGCAAAGACCGTATTTCCAAATCGGGTCACAGTCGCCGGGAGCAGTGGTCAGCGCTGGAACCAGCCTTTGCTTCTGGGGAGTCGTGTCTGTAACCCGTTCTCCACTCCAGGGAGCTCTGGGGAGCAGCCTCATCCACTCCGCTCCCCACCCCCGACTCCCCCACTCCCCGTCTGGGGAGCGGTGTTTATAGTTTGTGAAGCTTACCCTGAATGCACACCTCATACATCCACACGGGCTGGGGCCTGGCTGAAGGTGCGGTACCCATTCAAGCCCCTCCCGTGAGGACCAATCCAACCTGGGACCGACTCACCTGTTCCCGCCAAGCGGCAGGTACACGCCTGCGATGCAGAGGACCACCCAATACCACCCCGCATGAGATCCTGTAATGAACTCTCCTTTGCTGACCCCAGGCTCAAGCGACCTTCTGAGGACAGCTTACCTTTCCAGGTGAAAAGACGAGGCGAGCGTGGGTCGGCTGGAGGACCCTGGAGTCAAGCACTGCGCTTAAATGAGTCAAGAGGCTGAGCCGGGGTCAGGGGTCAGGAGCGTGCATGGGCGGGGGCGGGGGTGGGGGAAGGAAGGTGTGCTCTCTCTCTAAGTGCTCTGGTGATGGGGGCGCTCGCCTGCAAGGCCCCCTGACTTGATTCCACCGTGCGAGGCCGAGGCCGAGTTCCGGAGACAGCCAGCGCCCAGCTTCCTAACCTCATCGCCCAGGGTCCCATCTCCTTTGGCAAATTCCTCCTAGTGCAAAGGTTAGAGTCTCCTGCAGCACAAATGAAAGACACCTAACAGCCCAGGGGTGAGAGGCTCGTGAAGCAGACACCAGGAGGTGAAGGAGCCAGGTGGAGAAGCGCCGGAAGTTTGGGGGGCAGGCTGGAGGGAGAGGCCGGTGTCAAAAGGGGGTTAGAGGTAAAGATGGAGGTGACCGATGGCCTGAGTGTGCGACACAGAGATGGGTCCAGAGCACCGACGGAATTAGAGAAGGTAGGCCCTGCCCCGGTCTGATGCCAGGGTCTGCCATGTAAATAGCTTCTCTGCAACAGAGGGGTCTAGAGCGCCCCTCTCTGCAAACTCTGCTGGGGGGTCACCTTCCTTTCATATATTTGGGGGAAAGCTGAGAGCCAATCAGAAGCGCTGTATTTTCTCTCACATCAGTCTGTGCTGTAACCCTCACCTGGCTCCAAACCAGGTGTGGATGTGGGTTGTGGGGCACGTTGTAGAGGACGCACCTGTCTGGCCTGTCTGGCCTGAATGAGAGCCTCCTGGGGGGAGGGAGGGAATGAGGATGGACAGGGGGGCGGAGGCGGGGTGGTGGAGGGCTTCCGGGTCACACCAGGAGCTTCTAGAAGTGAATCAGCAGGGAGTCCTGCCTCCAACCCCTGTTCGAGGGACAGGAGGTGGAAAACACAGGTGAAGAAAAAAGTGTATTCTTCAAATTGTGGATGGGGGACAGTTACTGTCAATTTCCTCAATTTTTCAATTTACAAGGACAATGGGAAGAGACAAAAGGTGTGTTCTGGTGCCATCTCTGGCCCCGTGGGACCTCAGGCAAATCCCATAACCTTTCTGCTAATCAGTGTCCTGTGTCCCAAAGAAAGATAATGACACCTGCTCCATCGTATTGAGAGACCCGTGGATAATGTGCTGGGGGGGTCTTATCACAGAGCTGGGAGCCTCAGCCAGACTCTCTTGGTGGCTGGCTGTGCATGGCCCTTGCCCTGAGATCGCTTTAGAATTCAAAAAGTTAATTTAAATAGCATTGGAAAAGACACGTAATTTAATTAGATTTGAGCGTGCTGGGGGTGGAAGCGGTAGGTATACTGAAGTGAGTCGGGGCCCGGGTTTCAATGTCACCGCCTGCACTTGACAGCAGTGTGTGTCTCATAAGTCTCTCTGTCCCTCTGAGCCCACAGTCTCCCATCAGTGAAGTGGGGACAATCGTACACGCAGAAATGTTGTGAAGATTAGATTCAATGGAAAATGTAAACCGTCCGATACAGGAGGTCAGCAGCTAAGGTCCATCATTGTTATTTCAGGGTGGGGCAGTCTTATTTCTCTTATTATCTTCCTTTCCCAGGCACTTCCAAGGAAATTCACCTTTGCTTGGGGAGAAACAAAGAGTGGGTGAGCCAGTCCGTCTTCCTGGGGGAAAAAAAAAAATCTGCCTTCAAAATATGTAGTTTCCTTTCTACGTATTTTTTTTCTGGTTTATTTTCCTTAACAAGAATAGGACTGTTTAGAATGTGGAGTTTCCAGGGGTGTCAGAGCATCTTCTTTATTCCTCTTTATTTCTCTGGTTTTTACTGGGCTCTCATGATTCGAGGCCCCTCAGGGCTCTCCTGCCTGTCCCCTGGACCCCTGGGCTGTCCCATGAGTCAGCCTCCTTCTCTGGCCCTGTTTACTTCATTGCAAAATAGAAATATTCACCAACCTCAACAGGATGTCGTGGCAACTCGCAAATAAATAATTACAGAGCACACGCACATAAAAGCTCCTGATAAAGCTAAATATTGTGTTTATAGGAGCTCTCGAAGCACGATTTTCTTCACAAGAGTCCAGCTGGGGACCCTTGCGTAGCTTGTGAACTTGGCCTCCCAGCTGGGTGTGCTCTTTTCTCCCAGGAACAGGACCGTGGTGGCCGATTTTCTTATGAGTGTGGCCTTCCGGTGCCAGAGTCCCGCCCCCCCTTGGCAGCACTGAATGAGGACCGTAGAGTTGCCAGTAAATTTGCCAGGACTTTCGGGTAAATGTGAATTTCGGATCAATGACAAATAATTATTTTAGTATGTTTCATATATTAGTTATCAGAAGAGCCGAACCACACTTACACCAAAAAATTATTCATTGTTCATCTGACATTCAAAGTTAACAGGCATCCTGTTGTAATGTATCTGTTTGTTATTGCTAATTCTGATCCACAGTGTTGTAGTAGCACCATCGCAAGACCATAATATGTAGACATCACAGTAATCGACTCCTGCCTTCAAGAAATCACAATATCTATTGTTGGTCTTAATAGTAATGTGGAATGTGCTTCTGCTCCCACATCAGGTCATGCCCTCCCTAAGGCAGGAGGCTTTCTCTAGGGCTGCTAGCCTAGTTTTGCTTTCTGCGTGTCCACTCTGTCTGTGTGTCTAATATATAAAAATCCAGAGAGTGTTTCTTTAGCTCTAGGACTTTTTGATGATGAGAAAATGTTCAAGAAGCAATGAAACCCATACTCTGTAAGACAGGGGCCCCCAAACTCGGACTGCGGACCGGTCCATGGCCTGTTAGGAACCAAGCCACACAGCAGGAGGTGAGCAGCAAGTGAGTGAGTGAAGCTTCATCTGTGTTCATAGCCGCTCCCCAGCACCAGCTCACTGCCTCAGCTCCACCTCAGATCATCAGGCATCAGATTCTTATAGGAGCACTGGTCCCAGGTGCCACAAAGGTTGGGGACCACTGCTGTCAGAGACCATTTGGTTGAATTTAAAAAATTTGTGTTTTTCAAGGTCATAAAATCAGCCAAGAGTGGCTATCTCGCATGGTTCAACATACAGTCTGCCATTCAAGACACCCTAGAGTGGGTAGAGCGGGGTCTGCCATCAGGCCTGGTGACTCCTCAGTACCCGGGTTGGGACTGGCTTCTGTGCCATCTTCTTTGAGGCATCTGCTAGTTGCATTACAGCCCCGGAGGTTCCGAAGGTCAAGTCTCAATCAAAACGTGTGCATCTCCCCAGAGTACTGAGTCTTTGCTGGTCAATTTCAATGAAGGCCTTTCCCTTACAAAATTCTCCAGGAAAAGTTGATCATGGAGATGAGATTCTGGTAATGACAAAGCAGTTGGGCGAGACTAAACCCCAGAGAAAACAAGGGAAATATTTTTACTCTTTGAAAGCAGTGGAGAGTAACTAAAAGCAGGTGCAGACTGGAGTGGAGTTCACGTTTGAACAAAGGAAACTGTACCTGGTGATACCTGGAAGTTTGCAGCTTTTTTTTTTTCTCTCCAAGGAAACTTCCTGAACCCCTATGCTCCTTATAGGTAGAAAATGTCAGCCTTACTGGCTTGAGGTACATATGACAACCGTGGTGGCACAAAGTGTGTGTGTGTGTGTGTGTGTGTGTGTGTGTGTGTAGAAGACAGAACTACACTACTGTAAGCTCTTATGAGGTATTCGATGCAGTACAATATCACCTCTAAGTGGACTGTGATAAATTAAAGACATACATTGTAACCACTAGAGCAACTACTAAAAAAAAATGCAAAGAAGTAAAGCTAAAGAATCAGTAGAGGATTAAAATGGAATATTAAAAATATTTAATGCAAAAAGGAAATAGAAGAAAAATAGGGGAAAGAAAAATAGATGGGATGATTGAAAAACGAATATGAAGATGGTAGACTTAACCGTATTGGACAAGCAAGCCTAAATATATGCTGCCTTCCAGAGAGGCACTCCAAACATGGATGTATACATAAGATAAAAGATGTATAAATAAGATGAAAATATTTACTCTGAATATTATAAGCATAAGAAAGCTAGAGTCGCTACATAAATTTTGGACAAAATCAACTTCAAATAGAGTTTAAGACAAGAAGTATTACAAAATAGAGGGATAATTCAAAATTACAAAAAGATCAATACATTGGGAAGACAGAACAATAGAGAGCTTTAAACTGCAACAAAACTGACAGAAATAGAGAGACAGACAGATCCCCAGTCATGGAGATATGAACACTTGCTCTCAGGAACTGATAGCACAAAAAATCATCAGGGATGTAGAGGATTGGAACAGCACTAACAACCACCTTGACTTAACAGACATTTATAAACACACACACATGCACATACACGCACGCACACACACCCCTGCAGAATAACAGCTTCGAGTAACAATTCTTCACAAGTACACATGGAACATTCACCAAGGTAGACCATATACTGAGTTATAACACCTGTCTCAATAGATTTCAAAATATTGAGATTTTAGAGTATGTTCTCTGTCCACAAGTGAATTAAAATAGAAATCAATAACAATGAGATACCTAGAGAAGCCTCAAGTATTTGGAAATTAAACAACATTTTTCTAAATAACTTCCGAGTCCAAGAAGAAATCACAAGGTAAACTAGGAAATACTTCAAACTGAATGATATGTTTTCAGATGACTTATCAAACTTGAGAGTGGGAGGCTATAGCTAAAGCAGTGATTAGAGGCAAATTTATAACTATAAGTGCTTATAGCAGAAAAAAGGCTTGAAGTCAATTATCCAAGTATCAAGTATCTACCCTAAGAAGATATAGAAAGATGAGCAAGATGAATCCAAAGCAAGGAAAAGGAAAGAAGGGAAAATCATAGCAGAAATCAGTGGCATTGAAAATTAAAAAAAAAATTTAACCAAACAAAAAGTTGATCCTTTGAAATCATTTATGCCAATAAATTGACAACTTTAATTAAATTGACAGATTCCTTGAAAAATACACCTTATAAAAACTGATAAAAAAAAAAAAGGATGAAGTAAAAAAAAAATGAATAGCCCTCTATCTATCAAAGAAATTGAATTCACATTCAATTTCTACATGTTTTCTCTGGTGAATTCTATTAAACGTTTTTAAAAAGAACTAAGACACATCTTACATAAACTCTCAGAAAGTAGAAAAGAAAGTGTAGTTCCCAATTTATTTATGCAGTCAACATAACCCTGATACCAAAACCTGTCAGAGGAAATACAGAAAATTATAGACCAATGCACCTTATAAACAAAATCTGTAAAAAAATATTAGCAAATTGAATCCAATAATATATAACAAAAAATAATAGATTATGACCAAGTTGGGTTTATTGTAGAATTGCAAAGTCAGTTAAACATTAAAAAAATCAAACAATGAAATCACCATATGAACAGAACAAAAGGATAAAAACTGTATGATCATTTCGTGGATGCAGAAAAGTCATTCAACAAAAATCAACACCTATTCATGAATTTTTATTTTCATTCTTGGTAAACTAGGAATCGAAGATCACATTCTCAATCTATGGAAAACGTACAGCCTACACCATACTTAATGATGATATACTAAACATTTTCCCCATAAAATCAGGAAAAAGATAAGATGCCCATTCTCACCACCTCTTTTAAGCATTGCACTGGAGTTTCTGTGGTGGTCATATGCATATACTTTGCAGACCTCCCACTAAAGAGAATGTAATTGACCAGGGACCCTGGCCACTGATCTCTGAAGTCAGTCACAGTCACAGGACTGTGATGACTGACTTGGGTAAATTTAACAGAAAATATGCAAAGACCTCTACCCTGAAAACTCAAAACATTGCCGAGAGAAATGTTAACTGTGGCTGTTGAGTCTACCACTCTCTGTCTCTCTAACCTGAACTCTGTGCCCTATAAAGACCACAGGGGCTGGAAGAATCCTTACGTGACTGAGTCTAAAAATGACCCCATTTCACAAACCCATAGATACCCGGATGCTTCCCACAAAACATTAAATATCCCTACCCTGCCCTCCAAGGTCAGAAGCAGCTCAGGGCATTATTATGCCATCGCTTCCGCCCAGAATTGGGTAAGGTATTTCCACATTAGCCATTAACATTATCATTATGAATCCTGAAAATATGGGGAATATTTTATAAATATTTAATTTCTTAAAAACGTTATATTAATAGAATGCTAATTGTCACTTTATAAGTTATTAATTCTTTATATAGTCTTAAGACATAAATTCTATAGCACAATTGAATGACCTATGGTTTTATGAGGTTTTGGTACCACCTACAAATCCTAGCAGAGTGTGAGATATAAGTACTGGTCAATGTGTCCTCATCAGCTGGAACTGATCCTTTGGTCATAACACAAAAAAAGTTAGTAAACAGATAAACCAGGTCTAATAACCATAGCTAATATTTATTAAAGACTTTATGTGACAGACACATGCTCAGCATCTTCTGGTGGATAATCTCAGTCTTCACAGTAACCTGGAGATATTACTTTTACTCCTACCATACAAATGAGAAAAAGTGATGCTTAGTAAGGTTAAGTAACTTGTCCAAAGTCATATTGCTAATAACAACAGAAGAAACTGGGATAACACAGAAGCTCTCAACTCAGGGGTTCAACTCGGGACACAAGGAAATTGTCAACACGATTCCAAAGGCCTGGAAACCTGTTTTAGAATAAACACCCATTTTTTTCAAGGGAAAACACCTAGAGTCCCCTTAGAGGTTTATAATCCTCAGAAGATTGAACGTTATTGCCTGACTAAGACATCAGCAATAAGCTACGTCTGGATTAGCTGATCTGGGAAGATTTCCAGGTTTTGTTTTTTTTTTCTTTCAGGGGCCCTTATGCTTGAAGCACAGTTCCAACGATGGTGAATTCCTCTTACAACCCAGAAAACTCAGAATACTAGACGGATATTTTAGAACTGGTTTTCCTAGGGCTTATAGGTTGGAGTATAATATACTAAATTAACCTACTAGAGATTAATTTGATATGGAATCATCACCCTGTAACAAAGACTTAAATAACTCTTTACTAAGTTTTTGCTGTACAAAGTTTTACAGTAAGATTTACAGCATACAAATATGATTTATCTCTCTGGAAAAGCCCATTTTTTTCTAGAAATTAAATTCTATTTTAAATGCTTTAAGTGATGTTGCTTCACCAACGTCAGCCTGTGCCTAAGACTGAAATAAAAAGCTTGGGTGGAAATACTAGTTTGGCCCCTGAATAGCTATGAACCTGTAGACGAGTTACTTAATTCTCTGGGCCTGAGTTTCCTCATTTTCGAAATGTCGATAAGAATATCTACCTTACAGAGTAGTTGTAAAGAATAAACAAATGATCACATAAAGGTTCTCATGCTGTTCCTGGTACACAGGAGCTTGTCAACAAATTATTTTTCAACATTTAAAGAATCCTATTATCAACAATTTTCTAAAGTAAAAAAAAAAAAATCACCCTTGGATTATCCTTTCTATAAATCCATATTTTCCCAAGTCAGTTTTAGAGACACTAAATCATAGAAAAGGGGTAAGCAAAATTTCTGTACGGGGAATAAATACTTCAGATTTGGGGGTGAATGTGGCCATAGATCCATAGATGAATGAGTAAAACCGTGTTCCTATTAAATGTGATTTGCAAAAAGAGGCATCAGGCTGGATTTCACTCACAGGACCACAGTCTGCCAGCCTCTGTTGTAGAAGATAAGATGGAACATCTTGGGAGTCATACTGCTTAGGTTCAAGTTCTGACCTGGAGCTAGTGACTTAGTGACTTAGCATCACTGTGTTCCCTCACCCATAATAACAGTACTTCTTTATAGGGTCGTTGTAGTAAATGGGTTAATAAACCTAAATAAAACTCTTAAAACGCTGCGTGGGACAAAGTAAGTGCTCAAAAAATGTCGTTCTTTTCATTTAAAGCAAGTCACAACTCATGTTTCAGTTATGATTAGATCTGAGTAAGAGAAAACCTCAAATAACAAAGGCTTGATTGAATAAGAGAGGCTGATTTGGCTCTCCCATCAGTCCTGGCAGAGTTGCTAAGTCAGCTTCACAATCAGCAGGCACCCAGAACCCTTCTACCTTCTTGCTCGCCCACCCCTCAGCCTGTGCTTTTCACTTCTGGGTCCCAGTGGGTGCTTGACTTCTCGACATCATGCCCAGAGTCCTCATTGCCACCAGCAGGAAGAAGGAAGGCAGGAAGAAGGGGTATGCCCTCTCCTATTAGAGATATTTCCCAGAAGTTGCATGCGCCCATCCCCACTGCTCGTTTCCTATTGGTCAGAACCGAGTCACGTGGCCACAGTGAGTTGCCAGGGTGCTGAGAAAGGTAGTCTTGATTCTGGGTTTCCCCTGAGAGTCCTATTACCAAGAAGGGAAACAAGTATGGGAGGAAACCAGCAGTCTCTAACACGTCTCTGCTTTCCAAAACCTGATATAACACAATCAAAGCCCTTAACTTAGCAAATAGTGAATGTAAAGAAAGGTGGCTGACAGGGAAGGGGGGATTTGAAACAGGAAGAACATGACAAAGAAGGGAAAAGAAGGAGCGTAAGGCATCCCGACGATGATGTTTTAAGTTTTATCTATTAGTGGTCAGCTTGCTGTGAAGTTGATATAGGGAGGGTTGGGATACAGGAGTCATGACTCCTGTCCTCTGTCACCACTGATGACAAGTGCAAGATGCTGGCATTTCCTCCCCTCCCTGTACTCTCCTCTCAACCCCAGCAGGGCTGAGATAGTTAGCATGAGTGAGTGTGGCCGATTCACCAGGAAAATTCCCCAAATCTCAGAGGAGGGGCCTGAGGGGCCTGCCATTGCTTCTCAGCTCTGCTCTGATGGTGATGTTGGGGTTCATCTCTGCAACACACTTGCGCTCAGCCAATTGTCCCCTCTATCCCAGACAGCCTCGCCCTCCCACTTCTCTTGTCCTCCAGCACTGGGGGGTAAGGTTTGGGGAGAAAACTCTGCCTTTCTGGCTCTCTCTTCCACTCCCCAAGAAGCAAAAGCAGCAGCCCCAGTGGTGTGCTGAGTTGGTTGCCTCAAAGGGCGGATTAATTTAAATCTTGTTGGGTCTAGCTCCTAACCCTTTTGATAATCATTTTGGATCCCTTTAGGAAACCACAGGATGAGAACAAATTTTATCTGAGTCACTTATGCATCTGAGGTCTGTGATTGTGAGTTTTTAGGAAGATTGCTTTTGCCGGTTCATTTTGTTTTGTTTATAAACACACTGTTAGAGAATTTTTAAATGCGCATCTATCAGACCCCTGCAGTTCTCGCTTATGCTGCTGAATTACTTTGCCATCATCTGTAATTCTTCACCTTCCCGAACTGCATATTCAGGTTAAATTAATTCAGTGAGTCTAAATTACTGATGATAATCTTCAATTACCATTATCTATCTGTTCCATTCAGAGGAAATTTTTGGAGTCTTAATACATACCTGAAAATTACTTTTCCTAATAGCGAAGCAAAGAATGAATTTAATCTCTGTCTTGAATGTCAATGCATCCCCCGTGGGGCCATGCAGTCAGTCACCTGTTTGGACTGACTGAGAAATAACCATAAACCATGGCACCCAGGCACTGTCCCCAGTGGGTTTTCAGTAACTATTTCTTGAATACATCAATGAGCACCATGATTATGCTAATTAATGTGTTTGAGAAGCCAGGCCTATCTTCCTGAACAAATACTTCTCCCGCCCTTGGCGCCGTGACACCCTTCTTCTTTGCACAAACTGTGGGTGTCACATGAGTAATATGATAAGCTGCAAATCAATCTACAATTGCTAATCAGACCGTTTTGGGGAAATGCTTACATCCTAGCAAGCTCCTGCATTGTGTGGGGTAATGATGGCTTTGCGCTTCCGTTTCTTTGCTGGGACACAGTACCAAGGAACGTTCACAAGTAACTAATTACTAAAATTTCCCGTCAATGTAACACATACTTATGGGTATAATTGTGAAGGAACCATTTAACAAGAGGTTTGGGAAAAAAATAATCCAGCGGAAATCAAACCCCATTGAAAACATCTGAACCCTAAAATATTTAATTGGGGTTCTCTAGAAACACAAAAGTGTTTTAAAAAGCACAATAAATGCTCATAAAATAGAATAAGAGATATGGCCATCAAGTACTAGTACATACTTACTGTGTCTTGTAAACTAATTCTGAAAGTATTTACAAAAATGTTCTGATGGGTGACAGCGTCAGGGAAATTGGCTGATGGCCATGGCAGCCTAAGACCTGGTGTAGTTGTTGGGGAGACAAAAAAGATTTCATTTTTTTTAGCCACACTGTATGATGAAATTCTAGAATGTTCCAAGGATATCTCTTCCATGCACTCGGCCAAGCTTTCTCAAGACGGAACCAAGGTTCAGACAGCTTACGGGACCGATTCAAATCATTAGTTCATTGTAGTCAGTGCTCGCTCCAAGTCTTCTTGCTCCCTGAATCTCTAGCTCCTATATTTTTTTCTACTACTATGTCACATCGCCTTGAGAGACTGCTAAAACAAACAAGTAAATAACATGTTTTCATCCTTTTTACTAGTAAACTTCTTTGAGGACTAAGTAAGAAGAGTCTTAATCCTAAGGAAAGGCCATTACGCTTAAAGGTTCATAGTAAAAGGGTTTCTTTTCCTGACCCGCATGAACTTTGCAAACATGAAAAACATAACACTCAAATCATATCATCCAAAGGATTTTGCTCTCACTCTCTAGCACCCTAGGAACTAGATATTTTCAATGGTTTGCTCTAGAAAACTACGTTTAGTTAATACATTTTATATTTATGAGGAGCTTTTAAAAATACTAGATTTCCCCCAGATGCAGGGTGAAAATATTGTCTTGCTCAAAATTTTTTCACAAAAAAAGAGAGGAAAAGAACAAGTATGTGTGTGTGTGTGTTTTGGTTGAAGAAAAGTGAAAGGAAACAAATCAAGATGAATTTTAAAATAAAGCCAATTGATTAATGGAGACTGGAAACTGAACAATCAAATGCAATATGTCACCTAGTTTAGATCGCAAATCAAACTAAATACAAAAATGAAATATAAAAATACATCTTGGAATAATTTGAATATGGACCTGGTATTAATATAAAAATACATCTTGGAATAATTTGAATATGGACCTGGTATTATATATATATATATATTGGGGGGTATCAGATGTTATGAAAAAATTTATTGTTAACTTTGTTAACCATGGGGTAATATGCTTTTGAAAATAAGCTAAAAAAAATTTTTTTTGCAAAAAACAATTCTTAAAGAATATTTCTATGAGCAGATATTTAACCTACTTTATAAAATAACACAAACAATGGAAAGAGTGTGGGGAAAGGAGATTTGTACGTAAGAGCCAACATCATTCTTGACAGTCATGACTAGAGACGCTGATTTTAACCAAGCCTTAAGGTAACCTCAAACAGACCCAAGTGCTTGTCTATCTCCATATCACTTTAGGAGATGAAAGCAAACAAGAAACCATCCTTCGTTTTTAGACATGCGTAATGAAACCTATTCGAGGGTGAAATGTTGGGGGAACAAAAAGGTTTCATTGTTTCTCAGTCTGAGATTAGCTTTAAAACACTTCAGCAAATGGAAAAGATAAAGTGTGTATGACAAAATATTAACAATGATAACATCAAAGTGACATTCTTACAGGAATTCATTATCCTAGTCTCTCTACTTTTATACCTAAAATTGTTAGGGTAAGTTTTCATATGAACAACATTAAGAAGTACATTAAGGGAAGAAAATATCTTCTTTAACCTTATAAACCATTTCTGTGATGAACAACTTTTAATATTAGTGTAACTGTAAAAATATTTTAAAATGCAAAAATATTAAACTAGCCAGTTGCCTAACAAAAGTGGTGCCTCTCACCATTCCATACGTGAAAAAGACGTCAGAAACTTTAAAAAACCGTATGAACAAAATCAGTATTTTCTTTAATGAGGAAGTGTGGCTTGAAGACTTAGCATGGTAGGAATAAAGGAAGTTGGAACCTGACTGTTCCTCTCAGGAACCATTCACATTCGAGATTAGGAGGCAAGTAGCTTCCTCTGTGTGCCTTGAATTCCAGGAATTTGGGGACTCCCCCTCCCCCCTCCACCCCTCACCCCGACTCGTTTTAAATTGGTGCTGCTGTCCTCTCCATGGCTTCCTTTTTTGCACAAATAGTTTCACAACACAGTTTCTGTATATTTGCAATGGGCACTTGCTCTCGCTGACAGCTTGTTTGGACTCTCAGTAGGAAAATTAACTTTTTTTTTTTCTATTTAAATCCTATCTCTAAAACCAAAAGGAGCAAGGTATGAGTCAGGTTAGGCATGATCTTGGTGCAGAAATAAGTTACCCTTAAAACCCCAATGGGCTCAAAGGTTCATTTCTCACCAAAAAAAAAAAAAATGTTCCTGTGAGTCAGCAGCAAAATAGTGGGGAGTTGGGGACAGAGGGAAATTAATTGGGGGCCAAGCCTCCCCCACCTTGTGGCTGTGCCATCTGGAACTTGCCTCCACAGGGCAAGAGTGACTAGGACACACCACAGGGGCTCCTTACGACCTTCCCTCACCCTGAATAAATGTCAAATATAAACAGGGGAGGAATAGATGGTGGCGACAGCTACACAATAATGTCACTATGCTTAGAACCACCGAACCGTGCACTTAACAAAGGGAAATGTTATGCTCTGTGTATTTTTTTACCACAATTTCTTTTAAAAAGCTAAGGAAGTGGCAAATGGAGACGAGAGAATAAAACAGTGGCTCAGGAAACACATCTGGAACTAGTTGGTCCTCTAAACCCAACCTGTGTGTGTGCGCGCTCTGTGCACACCGGGCCTGCCTGTATTCTCCAAGAGGGAACGGATTCAGTTGCTCTGATGCAGTGGGTCTCCTAGGGTTGGCATCATCAGGGGCTATTTGGAATTTCGTGGGGACATTTTGCTGTTGTCATTATTACTGAGTGGGGGAGGCACTCCTGGCATCCAGTCGGTAAGGGCTGTAGAGGCCAGACTTCCTGTAACATGAGAGCAGTACCACGCGATGAAGAATTGTCCCACGTTTGCATGCATCTCAAGTGTCCCACCAGATATCCATGAGGTGGAAAAAAATATATTAGAAAGATCTGAGCCTGGAACTCCATTTTCCATAAAAAGGCAGTTTCGTTGTTTTTTTTTTCTTTTTTTTTTCTTTTTTGAAATATATATATATAGTTTTCGCAGTCACTGGATTTTTCCTGGAATGCAAATGCCAATGTAAATTGAGAGGAAGACTGTTTTGCTTGAAACATTATCAAGAACTGGCTCACTATTTTGGAAAAATGAGGTCACCTATAGCAACGCTGCCTGCCCATCTGCTCGAGCAGCCAACACACACACCTTTGTCACTCTGCTCTTGGAATATTCGCATGCAACTACGGAACAGAGCTGTTTGGGGTCTCCTTTCAACGGCCTCACAACCAAAAAGGGGTTTAAAACTAGAACAGAGACACGAACACAAAAATCTTATTTAATTTCATTAAAAGGATTCTTCCAAATTTTTTCATCCGATGGTTATGTGTTTGATTTTGTCATACAATGATCAGAAATACACTGTGATGTTGTAGATTGAAATTATTCACTCTTTAGTTGCCTATTATTTTTTTGGTCTTGTTCTGACACTGTCCCCAAGGGTCTACCACAGGGCTTCTGTGCCTGTCCTACTGTTCCCTTTCTGACCCCTACGATGCCCATCGCCTGTTGTAGCCCACGGTCCCCAAAGCTTAGCAACTACAGAGTAAACTTAAGGAGATCACGACAGGAACTCTGTTTTGGCAGTTCGCTGTCCCTCGTCAAGAGGTAGGAACTTATTTCGACAGTACACTTACAGGTGATTTCACAGTTCGCCTGTGAGAATCAGGTTTCCTCCTTTCCAACAGTCTCTCGTTAGTTCTGGCACAGGTTATGACTTTAATGAAATGAGGCTTTCTTTCCTCATATATAAATAAATTCAGCTTGTTACTTACTTAGCGCATACTCATACCTTTACTCTTCCATTTTCTGTACTGTTTCCACAGAGGGGCTTCTGGTCTTTTCACTTCTTGTGAAAGCAAACATTCATTAAAGCAGGGGCAAATAACCATTTTATTATGTCTTCAGGAGCAGCTGTGCCTGAGCCTGTACATGTTATTTTTTCATAAATCTCTTTCTTTTTATTCCTCCTTAATTGTATAATTAGGACACTAAATTTGTTTTTTAACTGTGTAGTTTTAATTCGGTAGTTATATAGATTTGTATATGCGTGTGTGTATGTGTCTATGTGAATTTTATTTCTTGATAGTAGGGGAAGCATTACAAAATATTTGTTATGCAAAGGAGGTGGGTATCGGGGCTGATAAAGATGAAATCCCGTGTTCTGCCATATATAACTAATTGTCATATCCAGGGTAGCTTGCAAGATCTGAGGCACATTATAAAGATGGAAACAGGGTGACAGGGACACTCTAAAAACCCAGGGACAGTTGAGGTCACTGAGGATGGACAATCCAAAGCAGCCACAACATTCCACCCTCAAATGCCTCAAAAGCAGTCATACAGGCTGAGATTTAGAGGGGTTCAGGGGAGCCCCAGAGCCAGAAACCTGAACGTAAGAAAGTTGTCAGAGAAGCAGATTTTAGCTCAACCTAGAGAAGGATTTACTTAGTTACAACTGCCTCCAAATGGGACCATCGTCCCCTCCCCCGTCCCGCATCCCCAGTGGAGATGTTCAGACAGCTGCTGGCTGCCACAAAGAGGTAACCTCCGAGAAATCATCCTAATCTGGACCCACCTGGGTGTGGCAGAAGTGAGGGGGTATCAGCTGTGGAACCAGGCTGCTGAGATCTAAAGTCTGTGCCTGCAATGTCTAAATGGGGTGACCGTGGGGCAACTTAATTTCTGTGTCTCAGTTTCCTCATATGAATCATGGAGATGAAAAAAAAAACCTTACTGTGAGAGTTCTTGTAGCCCAGGCTGAGTTCTCATAGCCATCAGCGATTTCTACTAACCTTTGTGAAGCACTGAAGAGAGAAGCAGAAGTTAAAAGCAGAGAGTCCTAAAAACTTTCCACTTCCTTATTAAGACCCAGTTACATTTTGACTCTTGGGTTCCATGAAACTCTCCTCAGTTTTTCTGTTCTTGTTGATGCTACGTAAACAATAAGCTTCTTTGGACCGAAGAAGCTTAACTGAGACAGATGAAGAAAATCTAAAATAGCCTTTGAAAATAGAGTTAAGAGATGGAGAAGAGCGGGCTAATACAGTGGCAGGGTTTGGGGTCACTTTGGTCACAGACCCCCATGCTCATTTAAGAGACCCTCTCTTAACTTCCCACTCGAGTATCTGTGAGTGCCCACAAAAATCTATGAACCTATGATGACGCCACAGGACATTAGAGAGTGGAGAAAACCATAGGCTGAGTGTAGAGGGATTTCCACTAATTTCGGAGTGGATGAGGTTGCGTTGAAAATTACCTTTCTGAATCGTACCTGCCTCCCCCTTAAGCCAGCACAATAATGGATGGCCAGAAAGAAGGCATCGGGTTCTGACTCCCTGCCATTAGGTGATCCTATTAACAGCTTGAGAACACTTCTCTGAGCAAGCCAACTTGTCATTCACGTGTGTTAGTAACAAAGAAGGTCTCAAATGGGCCAGGTTTCGAAATATCACCATCACCCATCACCCAGCTTCTCCAAAACGTCATTCAAAGATTTGGAACATCATGTAATAAGTATTGAAACCAAATGCACATACACATCATTTGAGGGGACATGGTTTCAAAATTGATGAAGCAAAAAGCAAATTTTTTTTTGCAAAAACAATTCTTAAATAATATTGCTATGAGCAAATATTTAACCCGCATTATAACACAATCAACAAGGAGAGGGTATAGGGAAAGGAGATCTGTACATAAGGGCCAACGTCACTCTGAACGGTAATCTCTGGAGACCCTGATTTTAACCACGCGACTCTTAAGCCTGAAGTAACCTCAAACAGACTTAAATGCTCCCAATTTCCACATCACTTGAGGAGATGAATGCAAATAACATGCAAAATGGGTCCCAGATAACAAGAGATGCCTACAGAGAAAATAAGAAAGAAGCATGATGAACAAAACATGCATCAAGGGGACTGAAACGGGACCAAGGGTATCATTAAGATAGTCAGTAGGTAATGACACATCAAAATGCTTTATAACAGAACGTCGCACGAACGCGCAAGATGAAACACCATACACATACGAACGCAATTGTGTAAAATGTATATAAAGGATCTGGCAGGAAACTGGAAAAAATGTTTAAATTAGTCATATCGGGGTATATGTGAATTTCTTCTGTTTCTTTGTCCTCTCTTGGTGTTTGTAATTTGCCAAAACAAAGATGTATTATTTTATTAAACAAGTCTCATTATTGCGAGCAATAGAATCTGACTCTGTCTTTTGTTTGCGGGGCAGGCAGGCAGGCAGGCTGGAGACCCAGGGAACCACCACTGCAGCTGGCAGAATCCCCTTTGCTCTGGGGGTACATCGGTCTTTTCATCTTAAGGCCTTCTGCTGCTTATATGAGGCCTGCCCACACTATGGAGAGTGATTTATTTTACTCAAAGTCTACTGATTTAAATGTTGGTCTCATCCAACGGTACTTCCAAAGCACCATCTGGACTAGTGTTTGACCAAATCTCTGGGTACTGCAGCCTAGCCAAGTTGACATGTATAATTAACCATTACAGCATCCACGTCCAATCTGTTGAACCCCGGGCGTGTACCAGAATCCTGGCAACCAGAGCGTGGCGGGAAGTGGGAGCCTATCTTTGTTCTATGATGGGAAGCAGTGCTCTGGGTCCCACCCGTACAACCCCGAGAGGAGTACCCTCGAAGCAGGAAGAGGAGCGAAATGCGACACAGACTTTAAAAAAAGACATTAAAAAAATTTAGTATGGTTACATTTATAAAGATCAAAAAACTATTTTTTTTTCTTACACAGGGATTACAAATTCAGCAGCAAGCCCTCAGTGAGACTTAGAGAGCCTGAGTCACACTAGCGTGGCTTGGTGACCTCATCCAGTGAAGCCAGCAGCTCCCGCACCCCTGTGCCTTCCACTTCCTGCCTCTTCCGCGTCAGGTCACTGCATAGCAATCCACCCAGTCGCCCATGCCAGGGACCCGGGCTTCCTCTGGGTCCTCCCTCTGTCGGTCTCACTTCCCGCATCCAATCAGTCACTGAGTCCTACTATCTCAAACGCTCTTCCTCTCTGTCCCTATGGCCACCATCCTGAGCTACTACTACCTGAACCTCCTAGTTGATCTTTTCTCCCATATTTCCTTCTCTACCATCTCTAGCCATCCTCGACAAGTCGCCCCGCTATTCTAATCCTTGTCGGCCTGCTTGCCTCCGTGTGCGTTCCCAGTGTCCACACTGCTCTATTTTGCAGGCATTGGGGACCCTTGACACAATGTTGTGATGTTTTGTGATAGGAAACACACATCCCACCACAAATGACGACAGGACACAAGACACCAATCAAACGCTGGAAACCACAGTATTTTAACTAAATCTATGTTTCCCAACTGAGGATGTAAAATAAAGCTTAGATTTGCTCTGGGTAAATTTGTCACTCATTTGGCCTGTTTATAGCCCCTGTCGTATACCCTATTATTGAAATGTTTATGGTACTCCATCCCATCCTTTTATGTATTCATTTACACCTATGTTCCATCATTCAGCAAAGCTTATTGAGTATCTACCCTCTGTCGGGTAGATGCCAGGCCCTGAATATAACCAGATGTGTAGGAAAAAGCTGATATATTACAGTTGACCACATACATCAGTTTTTCCTGGCCACAGGCCTCGTATTGAGGTAAGATTATTAAGTGCCTGCCATAGTAATAGATACCCATCCCACTCGTAGTCTATAAGTGGAAAGTTGTTATTTGAAAATTTTATTGGCATTGCACACACACACAAAAAATGAATAAAGGGATGCTTCTCTCTTTCATCAGACTATTAAGAAGGATAAACAGCCAAAACCGTGCTAGCCTAAAATTGAGTTAGTCTCTAACAATTCGTCATTTTAAAAAGAACGAATGAAAGGCATTTCTGTCTCTTGGTTTCTCTTTCCACTGTGTGGTAAATCCATCATCTGGGCCTTTGCCTTCTCCTTATTTTCACTCCATTTCTGCATATGCTATAGGTTCCTGAGTCACTTCTCTTCAACAGATGTAACAGTTACTCAAACTCTGCAAAATATTTAATAATTGTAAAGAGAAGCACATTTGTGAAACATTATTCCATGGGTCTGATTTTGGCTATGCGACTTTTAGTGGGAAAAATAAAACATCCTAACGTTTCTCTGTAAATGTAAAGCAAATCAAGCAACTATCTGTATCCTACTCCTAAATAATTTTAAAATAAGGTTAAAAAAAAATGACAGCTGGTTGCCATCCAACCAACACTTTGATGCGCAGTTAAACAGGGTTGGGGAGAAGAAATTAATGACAAATGGATATGGGGAGACCTTCTGGGAAAACGAGAATGTTCTACATCTTGATTGAGGTAATAGACAGTTCAGGTTACATTTCAAAACAAAATGAACTCTATACCTAAAAATCAAAATTCACTGGGATTTTGTTGTATATAAGCTACACCCCACGGGTGAAGGCTGTGTGTACCAAATCCATTCCCTTTTGCCCCTGAGGCCAAATGCCCGGAATACAAATACACGGAGTGTATTGTTTCCCCTCCCGTTGCAGGCTGAGCAGATACAGAGAATCCAGTGAAGGGCTCTGAAGGCCATGAGGATGGTGAAGCCACTACATGGAAGGGTCTAGGTCCCTGAAGAACTGTGCAGTGCAGCACCCTTCCCTATCTCCCAACTGACTCATGTCTTGTGAGTGAGGCCACAATTTTTGGTAAGCCACTGAGATTTGGGGGCTATTTGCTATAATAGATGAGAAGATATTATAAAAATAGCGTCATTAAGACAATGTGGCATTGACATAGAAAATACACCTGTAGAATGGAATAGAGAAGACAAACACAGCCACCCATACACTGCAGATCAGAGAGAAAATGATGGCCTAGTCAATTCATGGTGATTAACTATATTTAAGGGATTGCAAATGAGTTCTTACCACCACCATACACAAAATCAGTCCCTAGATAACTTAAATGTTAACACAGCTACAGCTAGCGATTCCAGTTGGCTGTGTGCTCATCTACTATTCCACTTCTCCCCGGCAATTCGACTCTTCATATGATTAGCTCTGGACGATGGAACATGAGCAAAAGGAATATGTCACTAGATGCTGAAGTCATTCATGGTCGTCCTCAGCATTTTCCCTTCCTGTCACTTAGACGGATGATGTTTGAATGGTCTCGAAGGTTCAAGATGGTGAAGCCCCAAGATGAAGGAAGCCAGGCTCCCTGAGTCGCACTGGGAGTAAATATGCCCAGGAGAACCATCCAGCCAGGCATTGTGCATTGGGCTTTGTGTGAACAATAAGTAAACTTTTATTGTGACAATTGTGTAAAATAGTGGGGCTTATGGTTAATGCAGTCTGCAGGCTACCCTGACAAATACAAACGTGAGAGGCAAAACTTTAAAGCTTTGAGGAGAAATATAAATTACGACAGTAGAGTAAGAAAGAATTTCTCAAACGAGACACAAATATTACAATTGTTTAGAGATACCTACGTGGGTATAAAACTATAGAAAGCACACGCATGTTCACAATATTGAGGAAGGAGACTGATTATTCTTGAGAGCAAAAGTAGGGGATGCACTCGGGTGAAGCACAAAGCTTCAGAGGTGCTGGAACATTCTGTTCTTCAGCTTCATGGTGTTCGTTTTTTAAATTTTTAGTTTATTTTTTTATTGTGGTAAATTCACATAGCATAAACTTCACCATCTTAACCTTTTTTAAGTGTATAGTTCAGTGGTATTAAATGCAGTCACACTGGGCAGCCATCACCACCATCCACCCCCATAACTCTTTAGCTTTTCAAAATACTTTTATTTAAAATGTGTGTGTGTGTGTGTGTATGTATATATATATATAATTTGCACTTTTGCACATGAACGCATCTCACGATTTCAAAAGGTAGAAAAATTATTGTGCAGCTATACTTAGTGTTTTGAAAATATATCCCTGACATGTTCTAGATATGAAATGGAATGATGTAGAGCCACATGCATGCAGTAAAATTGCATTCAGCCATGAAAAGGAATGCAATTCTGACACATGCTATGACTTGGTTGGACCTTGAAGCTATAATGCTACGTGAAATAAGCCAGACACAAAAGGACCAATATGGCATGATTCCACTTATATAAAATATCTAGAATAGGCAACTTTATAGAGACAGAAAGTATATAAGAGATTAGCAGGGACAGTGAGGAGAGGAAAACATGGAATGATGGTTTGATGAGTGCCAGTGTCTCTTTGAGGTGATGTAAGGTTTTGTAAATGGTGATTCTGGTTGTACGACATTATGAATGTGAAAAATGCCACCGAATTGTACACTTAAAAATAGCTAACATAGTAAATATTACATTATACATGTTTTTACAATATTATTTTTAAAAGAATTATACAAAACGTTTGTACAGAAGAAAGAATAAGAAATCTAGAAGGACACACACCAAATGTTAATAGTAGTTTTTTTTTTCTCATTTACTCATGCTAATGTTTTACAATGGATGTGTATTACTTTTTGAACTTAAAAATGCAAGGATATATTTTTAAAAGGACAGGAGAAAGAGTCATCTGACAGGTAGGTGGAGAATGCTGGAAAGAGAACCAGGTGATGCAGCCAAGGAAGTGGCAGTTGGTCTGCCTCCACCACGCAGAGAGGGGGCAAGGAGAAGATGACCTGTGAGGTGGTCGCCCTCTGTTTAGGGTTGAACTGTGTCCCCCCGCACAAGTCACATGTTGAAGTCCTAGCCCCCTAATAATTCAGAATGTGATCTTATTTGGAAATAGGGTCTTTGTAGATGTAATTAAGTAAGATGAAGTCATAATGGAGTAGAACGGGCCCCTTATCTAATATGGCCAACCAGCGTCCTTATAAAAAGGGGACATCGGGAAGCAGACAGGGAGAGAATGTCATGTGAACATAAAGACAGAGACCAAAGTGAAGCGTCTATAAGTCATAGAGCACCAAAGATCGTCAGTAAGGTATAATGGTTAGTTTTATATGCCAACCTGGCTGTGCTACCAGGCCTAGATATTTGGTCAAAGATTATTCCGGGTGTTTCTTTGAAGGTGTTGATTGAATGAGGTTAACATTTAAATCAGTGGACTTTGAATAAAGCACATTGCCCTCTGTAAGTAAGGTGGGCCCCATCAATCAGTTGAAGGCCTTACGACAAAAATGACCTTCTCCAACAAGAAGGACTTCTGCATGTAGACTGCCTTTGGACTCAAAATTCTGTTCTTCTATGGGTCTCCATCTACTGGCCTGTCCCATCAGATTTGAGACTTGCCAAGTCTCCATAACTGCATGAGCTCGGTCTTTGGTTCTGGCTTCCACAGGTCCCCGTACAGTTATCCCTTGGATACTGTGCATCTTTTCACTGCTCTGTTATCTCTCAGTCTTCAGCACTAACCTTCTCTCTAGAGTCCTAGTCCCCTTTCCAAGTATCTCCTGAGTATTTCCATCCCAGATATACACTGAGGGTTCAGCCAAGGCTCAGCCTGCCAACTCGGGGGGAAGTTAGAGTCTAGAATTTATTTGACAGAGGCCCAACGTCGGACAGCTGGGGCTCATCGCCCCAGGAGAAAACCTGCTTACAAGCCACAGACAAGTGCAGTCCAGGCAAGCATCTGGCACAGGGTAGGAGGGGCCTGGAGAAAGGCGTGCCCGTGTGGTCCATCCACATTGTCATCGTCATAACAATGACTACATTGATACTCATAAAAATCTTACACTGCCTCTCGTTTCCTTTGCTGCTCTTCCTTCTGAGATTCTTTCCTAAGGGATGTTGGGCCTTAGTCACTAAAACTTCTTTTTTCAAAGATCGTGTTAGTCCCAGAGGCACAAGAGCCCAGCTGTGGAGGAAGGAAGTCAGCCACCAGGCTCCTTCCTGGCACCTCATTGCTATTAATGGCTGCACTCTTTTCCAGAAGAGCTAATAGGGAGCGTGCCAACAGTATCAGTACCCAGTGCGTGCTGAGGAAATGCTGGCAATTAAACTGTTATCTGGCGTTAGAACTACAAACATATCCTTTCTTTCCACATATACATGTAATTAATCACTGAGTCCTGCATGCTCTTCATTTAAACGCCTCTTACACTTACGTAGAAAAAATATCTACTGATGAGATGATGTGATGTCTAGGATTGTATTCAATATAATACGTGTGGGAGATGTGGGTGGGTGTTGCAGGAATGAGAGGATTGGCCAAAGGTTGATGGTTTCTGGGGCTGGACAAGGGGCACATGGGAGTTCATTTTACCAGTCTTCTACTTCTGAATTTTGAAATTCTCCGTAATAGAAATTAAAATAATGACAAAATGATCTCTCGCAGTGATTCTTTCCTTTCCATCCACTGTGCAGACATTTAACTATGCAGAAAGATGCTTAATGAGCAGCAACGCTGAGGAGCACGCTCCCTGGGGCAGACTGGCCTGTCACACAAGAGGACCACGGTGTCACGTTCCCTCAGTGCATCTGCATGTGTCCTTTGTGGCCACCCACCTGGCAGGCTCAGAAACTGATTTGTCGCCACCTTAACTGTAACTCTGCAGCAGAGGGACAGACTCACGTGAACCAGTCTCAGGAGAGTGACAGCTCTTTCGGATGCCAATCTATTCTCCTGTCATAGGACCTGAAACTGCTGACGGCTTGGGACACTTGAGCCCTTTCGCTGGTGGCTTCTGTCCCTCTAGGTGAGCTAAAGGAGTGCTCTGAGCTTGGAATCTGAGCCCTGGGAGTTCACCGTGCTCAGCAGTGAACTTGGTCTAGCTGATGTCAGGGAAACACAGCTTGCACTGTTTCACTGTGTCCTTGCTAACACCATTCTTTCTACCTTGAAAAATTGAAATTTTAACTCGATTTTTTAAATTCCATCTTTTTTTTTTAAGTTTCCTGGTTACGCCAATCACAGGTGACAATTATCTTGGGATAATACATAATAATCTCAGGGCAGGTGTCATGAATGTACAACCTGGACACTTACGTGGGACCCCATGCTCAAGGAGCCACACACGTGGTCTCGTGCTCGACTATGTCGCTCTTGAAATTCTTTTTCTCCCAATGAAAGAATGCCCATAACATTTGTTAATAGTTCTATAGACTGCAACAACATCCCACGGCCATTCACAAGAAATCAATATTTTGTGCATTTACCTTTTACATAATTTCCTGTAAATTTAAGATTATCTTAACCATCTTAATCTTTCCCCATGCTTGACCTACTGGTTAATGTTCCTTGAATCATTCCCTTTACTTGATTTACTTGAAATTGATAATTTTACTCTTCCATTGACTCCTCTATAAACTTGTTATTATAATCATACATAAATCTTTGTGTACTTACACTAATGATTAAATCATGGATGCTTTATTTAATATGTCTAATAAAATAATTACTTTTTCCACATCCCCCAATGCTAACACCTTAGAATATTTTTAACTCTGGTGTTACCCTTCCCAATTTATATCACTCCTGTCATACATTTTAATTCTACATATATTTTAATCTCCACGAGACATTTCTAGTATTGCTTTATCGAACAATATTCACTTATATTTATCTATACATTATCTTTTTTCTTGCTTTTCATTCCTTCCTGAATTCTGTTTTAAACCTGGGATTACTTTCCTTTGGATTTCATAACTCACTCTGGTATTTTTTTCTAATTCAGGCTGCTAACAAAAAAATGTCCTAGCTTAAGCTTTTCTTAAGAAATCTTTATTTGGGGGCAGTATTTCTGCTGGGTATAAAATCTTATTTTCACAGGTGAGTTTTTCATCATTTTAAAAGTGGTGTTCCACTGATGCCTATCTTATTTTTTTGATGTGGAGACCTTTGCTGTTAGCCTTTTTCTTGCTTATTTGGTCTCTGTATTCTCTAAAATCTTTCTCATTACCTGTCATTTTTAGGCCATACTGTAGTTCATTATTGTTTCCTGTGTATTACTTTGCTTAGGGGATATTGAATTAATTGGACTTGTGAATTGATTCTTTCATCAATTTGGAAAATGCTTGCATACTTTCACTTCCAATATTAAATCCTCTTCACATTCTCTCCATATCCCTTTTAAGCACATCCCACTTGTCTCTTAACTCTGTTCTGAATTTCCAATGTTGTTTGCCCTGTGCTTTTGTTGGAACATTTGCTCTTTATTTAGCTTTATTTTTAATTTTACAGTTTTTTTCTAGTTTTATTGAGGTATAATTGACAACTAAAAATTAATTATAGCGAGGGTATACAATGTGATGATTTGATATATGCATACATTGTGAAATGATTACCGTAATCAAGTTAATTAACACATCTATCACCTTACATAGACACCATTTTTGTGTGTGTGTGGTGAGAACATTTAAGATTTACTCTCTTAGAAAATTATTTAACTATGGTTAATAATTATTATTATTAACTATAGTTACCCGGCTGTATATTAGATCTTTAGAACTTATTTCTCTTATATCTGAAAGCTTGTATCCTTTGACCATATAACCCACCCCCTGGCAGCTGGCAACCATTCTATTCTATTCTAGTCTAGTCTAGTCTAGTCTAGTCTAGTCTAGTCTATGGCTCTATGAGCTCAACTTTTTTAGATTCCACATATAAGAGAGATTATATAGTATTTGTCTTTCTGTGTCTGGCTTATTCACTTAGCATAATGTCCTCCAAGTTCAACCATGATGTCACAAATGACAAGACTTCCCTCTTTTTCTTGGCTGAATAATATTCCATAGTATTGCATTTGCTTTATCCATTCAGCTGTCAAAGGAAATTCAGATTGCTTTCATATCTTGGCTATTTCGAATAATGCTGCAATGAACAAGGAAATGCAAATATCTCTTCAAGGTAGTGATTTTATTACTTTTATATATAAAACCAGAAGTAGGATTGCTGGTATTTCTTTTTTTAATATTTGAGGACATTTCACATCCCCACCAGCAGTGAACAAGGGTTCCCTTTTCTCCAAACCCTCACCAACTGTTGTTACCTCTTATCTTTTTTATAATACCCATCCTAACAGGTATGAGGTGATATCACATTGTGGTTTTGATTCGAATTTCTCCGATGATTAGCAATGTCGAATGAACACCTTTTCATGTACCTGCTGACTATTTCTATGTCTTCTTTAGAAAAAAAATGTCTGCTTTTATCCCTTGCTCATTTTTCAATCAGGTTATTTAACTTTTTGCTATTGATTTATACAAGTTTCTTCATGTTGGATATTAACCTCTTATCAGATATGTGGTTTACAAATATTTTCTCCCATTCCATAGGCGGCCATTTCATTTTATTAATGGTTTCCTTTATTGTACAGAGCTTTTTAGTTTGGTGTATTCCCACTTGTTTATTTTTGCTTTTATTGCCTTTGGTGTCATGTCCAAAATATCACTGCCAGGACCAATGTCAAGGAGCTATTCCTTACATTTTCTTCCAGAAGTTTTACGGTTTCTGGTCTCACATTTAAGTCTTTAACCCATTTTGAGTTAATTTTCATGGCATAAAATAAGGGTCCAATTTCATTGTTTTGAAATTCTTAATCAGTTTTGAACATTTTCATTTTGCTCTGAGACCTGCAAATTATGTAGTTGGACTGTGCCCACTGATAAAAGGTCTTGGATGCCTGTTTTAAGTGGCGGGATCAGAGCATAGGTACCTGATTTCCAACCATGTCGCAAAATTATTCACTTCCCCTTCTTTTCAATTCTGTCTACTGAATATTTATCAGACCAGTTTTGTGCAAGAGACTAACAGTTCCTTAATCCTTCCCACCAAAAACCATATATTTTTAAAAGGACATGCTAAATTCATCTCTAATTGTCACATTCTAGTGGGAGACATTTGCTGCAAGGGATGATGGCAAGGTGCATCAGCCCTGGGGCCAGTGTGCTGGGGTTTGAGGTCTGGGCAATGTGCTTTGACTGACTCCCCTGAATTGTTCTGCTTTTTCACAGCTTTTTCCATTTTTCTTACCTCTGAGACCACAGGTGTTTCTCCCAGTGGTTCTCATGGCGATAGCATGAGAGTTTTGTAGCCAGGAAGATCAGAGAACATTTGTTTAGTAAGAGTAAACAGCCAGCCAGCACTGTCTCAGAGCCTCTGCTACGGTCACAGGATGGATGTCTTATTTTCCTTGTGCTATTTCACATTCTAGGGGAGCACAAAATGCATTTTTCATGACTTCGTGCTTATGTACCATAGCTCTTTGCACATTATCGCCTCTCAATGAGTGTTTGGTGAATGAAATAAAGAGTAGCCGATAGACCAAACTAGCCCTAATAAGAGCCACTGCTTCTTGAACATCTAGCATGTGTCAAGCTCTGGCCCGGGGCTCTGTGTGCATCACTCCCACCAATGACCTAAAAAAACTACACTTTTACTTTAAAAATATTGACATGGACAGGTAACTAGTAGATAGTGACTATATATAAGAATCGTATGTGTTTCTGAACAGTTATGTAATACTTAAAAAATTAAGCTTGGAATTTCTCTATTTCTACAAAGAATAACATGAAACTTCTTAAACGTATTTTGAAACTGATGCAGGGCTTGTGTTTATGAGAGTAGTGACTTTCTATGCCTTTGTTTATTTAAAAGAATATTTTGCGTTTTGACCTTTCCTGACTGAATCAAAGGTTTAACGATCCTAAGCAGAAAAATTGCTGAGGGCTTGTGAAAAGTCTAAGAAACTGGAGTAGAGATGCTAGCTAGACACATCCAAAAAGAGATGAAATATCTCAAGCAACTGAACCAAAATACAAGGAGGATGAGGAAAGAGAAGAGTGAAGAAAGAGAAGAATGACTTAAAAGGAAAAGAAGAAAGAAGGGCACAGGACTGAGCACACACACACACACACACACACTGGATGTAAATTTTTTTAAAGTTTAAATAATCTTTCCAGACAAGCCTCAGAGCAGGATCAGCGTAAATGAGAAAACTGAGAACCAAGATTAAATAACCTGCGCAAATTCACACCGAGGTTAGCAGAAGAAACGAGTTTCAAGCCGAGGCCTGTCCCGCCTGCTCACCGTTCGGCCCTCAGTGGGGGGTGGCCTTTCTGAGCAAAGGCCTGGGGGAGAACAGGACTGCAAAGGGACAGAGGCTGTAATTCGCAATGCCCAGCAATAAATCATGGTAGCAGCAGCAAACATCCCGCACCTGTGGTTAGGAAGCGTTGTCATTAGAAGTGCCTTCCACGGAGATGGATGGAGTAGTGTGTGTTTGTGTGCGCTATTGTGTTAGATAGGCGTTT
This sequence comes from Macroglossus sobrinus, assembly GCA_004027375.1. NCBI lineage: Eukaryota > Metazoa > Chordata > Mammalia > Chiroptera > Pteropodidae > Macroglossus > Macroglossus sobrinus. The sequence continues at coordinate 86,004 of PVKZ01002692.1, forward strand.
AGCTTTCAACGTAACTCTCCGTAGCCCGTGACTTGGGCAATGACACGTGAGCTAGCAAAATGTCCTTTGCTCCCCAACTAATCCTATTCTCCATATTATTCACTCTTTATTTACTTCTTTGCATCCAATCACTGTCTATAAATATCATCAGAGTCTGTCCATAACAGGTCAGAGAATCAAAGCAAGGCCCTAGGGTAAAGCTTAAAAGGACATCAGGGATCCTGAAGGCTGAGAGCTAGCTAGTTAGCTGGTCTTAGTATTCCTGCCCGGATCTCAGCATCCTACCCCAGCCTTCCATCTGGGGATCAGGACTACCCAAATCAAGCAAAAGGCCAGCATAGATCCAAGAGCAAACCATTCTTGTTGCACCCTAACCCTGCCTGCCAGTGTCACCCCTGACACCTATGCAGCCTCACCAACCTCCAGCCTCTTACTGCCATTACCCATGTCCCTTCCTGCCTGCTCAGATCCTAGCATATAGATTCCAGCTAAATCTCTAGTTTTAGACACCATTTCTCATTATTATACAAGGATTGTGTCTCCCAGACAAAGGAGAGAGAGAAGTGACTTAGTCGAAATGGAACCGAAACTAAAGCCAACCCATTAGCCAACCAACCAAAACAAACAAAAACCATCTACTTTTATACATATCATAGGCTAGCTTAATATCAAGGGACAACCTTCTTTAAAATAACCTTTTCCATTTCTCTAAAACTCTTATTCTGCTTGATTTTTCATCAGAGCACTTAACTCAAGCCCCTGACATGTTATATGGGTAATTGTTGTTTATTTCCTTCTCTCACCCACTGTAGGTTTTAAGTTCTGAGAGAACAGGAACTTTTTCCTCCAACACCAGCAATGGTGCCTGGTATAAGGTAAGGACTCAATGCACTTACTGTGATTGGAAAGGCCCCTGTCACACCCCTTTCTGCTGTTTATTTTCAAGGCCACCCCTGAGGTTCACTTTAACCTCATTTAACTCATAAAGTAAGAAAAAATAAACCCTTGTGCCAGAGCCAGGCTACCTCTGGGGACCTGTCCTATTCCCCACTGTCCCCATTCTCCAACATGCATTGTGGACAAGCGTCACACGTTTTCATCTCATTCTGTATTATTTTTCACAGTTTCCTATTTCCACATTAGCCTTACAGTAGTTAACCTAGCAGTTAGTTGGGATCTGAGCTCTTAGAACATAAAGACAATCTAATTTTGACGAGAGAAAGAAACAAGGAGAATTAGAACTAATATTTCTCGAGTGCTTATTATGTACAAAACATAACGCTACATCCTTTGAGCTCATCATCTAGCTTAACTCACACAACAAACCGTGAGATTTATTGTTATTATTATTCCTGTTTCGCAGTTCAGGAAGCTGAGAATGAAGAAGTAATGTACCTAAGGTTACATGGGTTATAAGCAACAGGATCCAGCTTTGTCAACAGGAAAGTCTGTACTCCTGCGGAAAAAAGGAGGGGAAAAGAGAGAAGTGAAATGGGATGAGGATTATATTTGTGTTTTGCTGAACTATTATTGCTGAATCTAAGAAACTTAAGTTTTTAAAAGACAAATTTTAAAAACTATTATTTTAATGCAAAAAAAATGAGTTTGGGGCTAGAGAGTTTCTGAGTTACAACGATGAAGTTGTTATTAATTTCTGCAGTTAAAAGTGCTTCGGCTTTATAAGTGTATAGACATAACACCGAACCGTTAGGGAACAAACCAAGGGCAAGAGTCAATGGCCATTCTTGTCGTCAGTAAGCGTGCCATTAGAACAGGCTTCCTAGGAATCCTTATCACTCCCTCTCCCTGGCAAGATAAAAAGAGTGCAAAACCCAAACCGAACAGCTCTGTTGCTCCGGCTACAGCTCTTTTTTCTTTTAAAGGTGCTATCTAGTGGTAACCGAAAGCGTCTGCAAATGCAAGTCCAATTCCTTATCTAATCAATCAATTCTCTCTAACGGGGTAACGAAATTCAGACTGTAAAGGAAATAACTGAACTTGGCCTGTGCCAAGTTCAATGTCAGGGTTCTGGGTTCTGAAGACAGCCCACCTAAGGCGTCACCTCTGAGGGATCCTGGCAAAGGACAGAGGTGGATGAGAGGGAAGAGAGAGGTGTGAATAGTGGTCCAATGGAAGCAGAAGAGGAAGCGACCTGCTTCGCAATGTAGCTCAGAGCTTTTCAAGATTATCCTGAGTGAAGTCAACTTTCTTGTTTACGAGGAGCCACTGTTCTCCTGGGTGGCTGGACGTCATAAGACGAGATGAAAGGATAGCATGCTTCTTCCGTTCTTCTAGTGTGGGTGGGCGGCTCCTAGCACAGTTCAGGACAGGAGTTCTTGTCCTGTTTTTAGCAGTGATGTTACCTGTCCAACCAAAAGTCCATGTGCCCAACACTTCAAAAGGCCAAAACTCAAAATATCAGAGTTTGGAGTAAGGAAAGTTTATTGATCGAGAAGGTAGCATTTGAGAAGATGGAAGTTCTAATCCTCAAATCCATCTTAAGAAAGTGCAAGTTCAGGTTTCTGTCAGGGGCAGGAAGAATGGGAGGGGCAAGAAGTGATAGACCACTGCAGACATCTGGGCACCAGCAGGGGTCCAAGGAAGACAGGAAATCTCTAAATCTCTTTGTCCTAGGCCCATTGTTGACGCCTGAAGATCTAAGTCCAGCCTTGGGGCTCCTGCAAATCTCTGATAAACTATCCTTATTTTTGTACACATCTCCCCAGGCACCTTCCAGCAGGAGGTTGTTCGTTCAAAAACGCAAGCAGCAAGCAAATTCCTCTGATGATTCACGTGTCCATAGCAGGAGCGATTAGTCCCAAGGCCAAGGGAACAATGCAGGCTGGAATAAGGTCATGTCACCATTACGTCGAAAAACTCGTATTGTGCAATGTTTTAAAGTAGGTAATGACAGAGAAAGTGGTTTCCAAATGTTCTGCAGAGTCCTACGAGTTGCAACTCCTGTCATTTATTTATTCATTCATTTCATGGTGAATTAATGGGGGCTTACTCTGAGCTAGGTGTTGTGGGGCTAAAAAAAATACTATTCCTCCCACCTTCTATGATCTTCTACTTGGGCGAATTATCAAATTAATAGAGACAGATTTACAGAAGAAAATGTATAATGTTTATTACGGATGTACCTGCCTAGGGTGTCTCAAGATAGATCTCTCAGGCAGGGAGAATCAAAGGTTCTTTTTTTAGTCTTTTGTTTCTTCATAACCAGCTTAAAATCAATAATCCCAAAAGGCACATTTCTGGGGGGACAGAACTCTGGTCTTCTTCAGTGATACTAGGGGCAGGTGGGGACACGGGCACAAAGCCTCTGTTCCCTAATTTATAGTCGGATGGGGTAAGCAGGCACTTCGTCATTCTAATGAATTATAAACTGAGATAAATTTCCAAAGGCAAGGAAATCAATTCTATGAGAATGTGTATTCATAGAACTTGACTGAGACTGGGGCCAGGGAAGATGTCCCTGAGGAACTGTAACTGCTGTGACACTTCAGGAGAGCTCTGAAGGTTGAGTGGGAGGTTAGCTGGTGTGTGGGTGTGGTGGGGGGAAGTAAATGGTCGGGGGATGGGGAACATTTCAAAGGAACAACATAAGCAATGTAATTTGCAAGTCCTGTGAAATAAAATGAAAATGTGAGGTCCTTTCTTTAGAACTACGAAGGATTTAAAGCTGGTGAGAGGGAAGCGTTAAAGCAAGTGTGGGGTCCATCTAGACTGCACAGGTCACACACCCAGGAAGCCACTCCTGGGCCTCTCTTTGGAGCGGGGTATGACGCTCAGGAGTGGGGAGGAGGTTGAGAGCCAGGTGTGGTGGAAGTAGAACTCTGGGAGAATTATATTAGTGACTGCACTTCTAGGCTCTATAAAACAACGCCATGCTGTTTTTTTATTATCTCAATAATATAGGTAGTGATTTCTCCTTTATCTAATGTTTATATTGATTTGCATTGGTCATCATGAGCTTGGTGTCTCCATGGTTACTTCTCAAAATGAAACCATGACTACAGAAATTGTTCAAATAGAAAAAGCTTGGACACTGGTCTTCTGGCCTTCTTGGTGCCACGTGCCCAGGACAATGGGTTGTCCAGAATGTGTCAACTGAGCATGCGGGAAGGCACAGGTCACAGGAGCGACCCTGACTTTGTACCTTCCTATCAAAACATGAATTGTTGAACTGTAGCAGAGAGCTGAACCCAGCTTTCAAATTTAAAAGAGTATAAAAAATTAATTACTTGAAGTATTGAGTTCAAATCATGGCTTTTCCACGTACTAGTGTGTGCTCTTAGTCAAGATTTGTATTTAGTTAATTATTAAAATGTAAACTCATTTTTAAAAATAAAACAGTAAATACACTTTCAAAAATTCTGACAATGGCATGTGATGAATCTTTAGGAATTTTTTAGGCATATACAAGATATTTTCATATTTTTTTACACAAATGGATCATACTGTATATATAATGTTCTTTTCACCTTTATTAATACCTCTTAAAATATAACCATTTTCTTATTGGCTTCCTATAATTTTATATGTATGGATATACCATATTGAAACAGACCTATTAAACATAGATTGCTGTTTGGGGTTAGTACAGAATGATGCTTTACTGAACAATTTTGCTCACTTGTCCAAATCCGGCAGCAGGATACAGACTCAGAAGTAGAGCCACTGGGTCTAAGGTTACGGGCATTTTCGATTTTGGTTCCGTATTATGAAATCAGCTAAGTTATTTAAGTGAGCCTTGATTTCTTCACGTCTGTAAACAGTGGACAATGACTTTCTCAGAGGCTTATTAGGATTAAATGCGATTAAGGCATGTAAAAGCCTGAACTATACAGCGAGTAGGCGTTCAATGAATGTTAATCTCTAGCTTTCCTTTTGGACAACTATTTATGAATATTATGCTGACCACAGCTTTAACCCTGAACTCAGCAAACACAACAATTTGCAGAAAATTTTGTAA
>PVKZ01002692.1:91081-198161 GCA_004027375.1 Macroglossus sobrinus
CGTTTAAAATGCTCAAAAAGTGCAGAAGGAGGTTGGTGGAACCTCTCAGCACCGGGTCCCCGGGGCCGGGGGCCCAGCCGCGGGGACCCCGGCTCAGGCGGAACCTCCGCCAAGCGCCGGGCGGGCCGGGGAGCCATTGCTCCGCTCGTCCCGGCTGCTGACTTCGCACTGGTTTCACGCCGCCCAGCGGCACTCCCGGCCCGGGACGGAGGTCCCCCGTCGGTCGCCCGGCCACCCGTGCCGGGCCGGGGGACGCAGAGTCGGCCTCGCTCCCCGCAGGGCGCGCCCCCCAACGTTCCCGCGGCGGCCGCGGGGCCGTGACCCCGGCGCCGACCCGGACCCCGGCCGCGGCTCGGAACAAAGGGCGGCGGGCGGCGCGGCCCGCGGCGGGGGCGGACCGCGGGCGCGGGCGCGGGGGCCGGGCCGGCCGAGGGCACCGGGCGCGCTTCCGCCGGCCGCGCCGCGCGCGCCGCGGCCCATGGGCGGCTCGGGGGCGGGGGCCGCGCAGCCGGGGAGTTCCAGGAACTGCAGCAGCGGGCGGCGGCCGGAGTCGCCGAGCGCCCAGACTCGGGGCCGAGGCGGAGCTGCCGCCGCCGCCGCCGCGCCGGGGCCCAGCCGCAGCCGCAGCCGCAGCCGCGCTCGCCGTCGCCGGCCCGCCGCCGGCCCACAGCGCGGCGCGCCTCACGGCCGCCGGCCCGCCCGCCATGGCCACGAAGGTGAGGGGCGCGCGGCGCAGGCCCTGGCGGCCCCGCGGCGCCGCAGGGAGGGTCCGGGCCGGGGGCGCGGGCGGCGCTGCCGCCGACGAGGCCGCCCGCGGCGTCCCCGGGGCTCGGGCCACGCGGGGCGAGGGCTTTCGGGGACCCGGTTGGAGGCGCCGGAGGGTCGCGGGGCGGGACCCCGGACGGCAGCGGCGCCTCCTGCAAAGTTGGCGGCGGAGCGTGGGCTGCGGCCCGGCCTCGGAGCGACGGAAAGTTGCCGCGGCCCCCGGTCCGCCCCGGCCCTCGGGAGCCCCTGCTAGTGTCCCGAGTGGTGTCCACTCCCCGTCGCACACGTCCGGCCACCGCGGAGAGGAGCGTCCCCTCCCGCCGCCCGGGGGTGGGCCCCCGCCTCGCCGGCCGGTTTAGGGGGGCCCCGACCCCCGGGCGAGCGGACCCAGCGTGGTAAATCCGTGCCTGCCAGTGACAGCGCTCCTGGGGAGGCAAAACGCACTGTGAACGCCCCGCGCTTCCCCTCCCTTCATTTTTCTTGTTTTTCTCTTTTTCTTTTGTTTTGCTACTTTTTCAGTTTGAATGGTATTTCCAGCGTGATTAAAATACAAAGAGGGAAATGACTGTACTTTCAGCAACTCCTTTGCTTGCAAAAGGCCTAGGCCCCGATTACGTGGTGGCACTTGGATTCGTGTTTGGTCATTGGCCAGAGCTGGTGCTTGGCTCACTTGAGGGTATTGTGCGAGGAATGACCGGTCACTCTTTGCTCCCAGCGTCTGTAGAAGTCACCCTTCCCCGCTCCCTTTCCTGGGGCGTCTTCTTTAGTTCCCCCTGTAAACGAGGAAAGCCTCGATCATTGAATAAAGACTTGAGGTGGGAGAGGCGCTAGTCTTGTGGTTGGAGGAAGGGAGTGACTTAGGCAAATAGGTTTTTGTACTGTCACCTTTATTAAGATCAGTGCCCTCTTCCATATTTTGTTGGACATCGCTAAGCTTTTTGGGGGTTGGTGAAAACCATACATTTTTGTAGTCGTCGGGGTTTTGTTTTTGGTAGAGAAATAACTTAGAAAATGGTAAGAAGTGTAAAATGTCCTTTGAAAGACCAGATTGATGTCATTCCAGTCTGTTAAATTCTGCCCAGAATCTATCTAGGTGCAGGATTTGTGTTGTTTTTTTTTTTAATGGACATTTTTCAGAGAACCTATCGCAGGCTGTTACTGAAATAATGATCTTCTTGTTAATATATCATTGGCTATGTCCTTCCTTGGTTTTATGAGGTGTGATAGAGCTTGGTACCTTTTTAACACGTATAATTTTGTGTTGATCTTTTTAAAAACAAAACTGAGCTCAAGCCAAGGATGTCTAAGGAAATTTGATTTTTAGGTATGTTGACAAACATTCCAGGAATTTCCTGTCACACCGTCTTATTTTACACTCACCTTGCAACCTTAAAAGTTGTTTGTGGAAGGTACCTATTAAGAGATAGTCAGTGCTGTGGTATTTCACACTCTGACCTACTTTAATGCATGTTGCCAGTATTGTCCTTTTAAGTGGGACCAGGCTTAGTAGCTGGCATGGGAGTGCGTAATGAAAACTATATGATATTACACCTAACTTAGTTTTTCCACAAAACTGAAAAGGATGGTGGTTCTTGTACTAAACTTGAATTTCATGTGTCATCACTAGACACAAGCCTTGAAGCATGTGTCAGCACTTCTGACTTGATTATCTACACTGTTCTGAAGGCAGATTCCAATAACTCTGGCTCTTCGTTTCTTTTACCTTTCTAATCACCATTCCACATGGGACTTGTTTCCATGTTAACGTAGTGACAAAGTACTTCCATTTTTTAAAAGAGGAGCAAAGAAGCACTTATGAAAAGAGGACCCTGCCTCAGTTTTCTCGTTTTCCTGTTGCCTGATGATTCTCCTATCAAACCAGAGTCTCGTTTCAGTTGTTCCCAGAGAGTAAAGTCCTTGCTGTTTCCCCTCCATCAACATCTGGTGTTGTGGGCTTTTTCTTTTCTTTAATTGGGTAGATGGGGAGCGTGTACTTTTTAGTAACAATAACATCTGACTTTTTATAAAATTTAAGACTCCAGTGGCACTCAGGCTCTTGCAAGCATTAAATGATGACAAACGCAATATCTTAATATTTTAGGCAGTGTTGGGGTTCCCTTTGAATTTACCAGAGAATGGCTTTGGTTCTCTTAGATATGATTTTCTTATGTATTCTTATATGTTTTCTTGAAGATGCAGTTATATTGGAACTTCATGCCTTTTTAAAAACTCCTCCGGTATATTCAAATAGAAATTATCTTTTAGAAAAAAAAAACTTAAATTGGGCACCTCTTTACTGCCAAAGAAAGTTAACCAGTAACTGCATATTTTAAAGGGCTTATCTGTTCTTTGATTCTAATCATTACCTAGTAGCATGCTGAACTCAGTTGTGAATGCCTATGTCACTCAGGCCAGGCAGGGCTCATTTAACAGATACAGGGAAAGACTAATGTGAGTGTGTAGTCTTGACTGCTGTTAGAAGCCTCAGAAGGTTAGATTTTGACACAGTCATATGGTGAACTTAGGCGTAAATTAAATTTTATTTATTAAATCTTGGGAAACAAAATTTTTTTTTTGCCCACATATAAGAAAAGGGACATAAAATTGTTAATGGAAGTTAATCCATAGCTATATAACTTAGCTGTAATTCCCATGTCAGAGTTAACCTTTGGTAACTAATTTGGATCCTTTTGTGCTTACATAGTCACTGTTAGGAGTAGTCATTATTACAAGTATCTAGGAGTCCCTGATGCTTTTTTTTTTTTTTTTAACTTTCCAGCTCCAATGGCTAAAGTTACACATTTGTGTTATATTGCTTGTCTGGTGGAATTAAGTTGAGTGTGGAATGTAGAAATACTGATAAGAAATGAGTGAAATTCTCAGGACTGTTGCATGATAAACATTCGTAAGAACAGTTCTGAAAACATACTTTGTAATTCTCCTGAGCAAAAACCTCTCTATCTGGAAAAAAAGAATAGAAATATCTTTCTAAAGAGCCTTAAGGATTAAAGTTGGTCTCAGTAGTCTTTTTAAAAAAATACTATGGAAAATGATAACCATTCAATTTTGTGTAACAGTAATATTTTTTAAACTCTCAATAAATAAATGACATCTTTCGTATAGTCAAAGAAAGATTCTATGACAGAACAAAGGTAAACCAATTTCTTATTAAAGAAGGGATAGATTAGAAAGCATACAAATTTTGCAGTTTTCTGCAGAATTTTATACTGACCATCGGAAAATTATAGTTTTACTTTGGATTGCCCACCTGACACTTTATGACTTTGCATATGCTGTTCCTTTCTTTTCTAGAATGCTCTTCTCTGGTCTCTTCCTCCAGATGCCTTCTTTTTACACATTATGTCTCAGCTCAAAGTTCCAGATCATCTGGAAAACATTTCTGATCTCCCCGATCTTTGTTACAGGGTCACAAATGTCCCAACTATCATTTCAGGTGTATTTCAGTGACCTGTGACTGTCTCCTTTAGGATCCTGTCAGCTCCAGGAGGCTGGGACTGTGTGTGTGTGTGTGTTTGATCACCTTTGCATCCTCTGTGACCTGCACAGAAGTGAGGCTCTTGATAAGCTATTATTATACAAATGAATGTTGAATTTTCTTGCTTCAGTTCTTCCCTCTCCAATTTGAAAAAGCGAAAAGATGTTCCAGTGAACTCTGTATTTGCAACCTTAAGCTTTCATTTAATTGTGCGTTTTAGTAAACTTTGTTTTTAAGTATTCGTGCAGAATGGAAAATACACATCTACAGCCTAGGTATTAGCAATGTCCTTTAAATAAAGTAATTCAGTTTTACTAATGATTACATGAGAAACTGGTTCTTATGTTTTAAGGTAACTGGAATGAGCTTCGTACTTCTGAGACTTTGAAAAGATTTATCTTAATCCGTGAATTGTAGAGGTGTGTTTCATTTTTTAAAGTATAGAGTTTTCCCGTGTATCTTTTTGTTAATGATTTCTAGCTTAATTTCATTGTGTTCAGAGAATGTGATTGCTACTAATACTGTACCTGAAAATTGTTGAGGCTCATTTTGTACCTAGCATGTAGTCAGAAACGTTCCACCTGTGCATTGTGTGTGTGTGTGTGTGTGTGTGTGTGTATATGAATTCCCTAATTGATATGTGTGCATGTTCTGTATGTGTCCCTTAGATTAAACCTATGTTGTTGTTCACAGCTGTATCTTTACTAACTCTACTTGATCTGGGATCTCACAGACCTTTTGTCTACTTGACAGCCATGTTAAAATGGTAGATAGTTTTGTGTTTAGAATTGGTATTATCTTCCAGGTGACTTGAACCTTTTATCATTATGAAGTGGCACGCTTTATGGTACATTTTTTTCTTAAAGGGCATTTCATTTAAGGTTCATGTGGTTTTACTAGCTTTCTTTTGGTAAATATTTGCCTGGCATATAAAAGCCTGTAGCTGAATTTCACCTTTTTATCTAGTCTGGCTATCTTCGTGGCTAGAGAATTTTCTCTGCTTTTATTTGTGTTCGCCGATGTGTTTGGATATCTGGCTACCATCTTCTAGATTGATTTAGGCTCTCCTTTCCATTTATTTTACTTCTCCCCCCCCCACCTTGATTTTTTGGAAGATTTGTCCTATATGTTGGCTTTTTCCCAGTGGTTATCATAAGCATGAATATTACCATTTCTAAGTTAAAGTCTGAAATTACTCAATATTATTACCCTCCTCCTGAGGGTAAAAAAGACCTTTGGATGTTTAACCCCAATCATCCCCCACAGGACAGTCAGCTTTTGCCCAGTATTTGAATCGTCTTTTCCAACACAAATTAGACATTTTTATTTTTTGTCCAGTATTGTTTATTTAGATTTCATCACATTTTAGTGCACTTTTGTTGACTATTCCTTCTTACATTCCAGTCTTTTGTGGGATGACTTTCATTCTGCCTAAAATGAATTCTTTGGAATTTTCATGAGGGCAGATTTGTTGTTGGTAAATCCCATGTGTGTGCAAATGTATTTTGCCCTTTCTTGAACGATAGTTTCCTGGGTACAGAGTTCTAGGTTGACGGTATTTTCTCTCGGCATAGTTGAAGATGTTTTTCCTGTTTTCGACTTGTTTTCGAGTTACTGCTAAGAAATTAGCCATCTAATATTTTATAGATGGTCTGACTTCCTTCTCTCTGTTTTTAAGACCTCTGTGTCTTTAGTATTTGGCAGTTTCACTGTAGTGTGTCCGTGTGTGGATTTTGTGTACACAGCTTGGGATTTAATAGGTGGCTTGGGTCTTGCAGAAAGTAGCTCTGGAACAGTGCAGTTCAGTTAGACCTTTCTGTGGTGCTGCAGATTTTCTGTGTCCACGCAGTCCCCTAGGTGCCACCTGCCACAGGTGGCTCATGGGCATTTGAAATGTGGTTAGTGTGACTGAGGGAACTGTTTAATTTTAAATAGCCACATGTGGTTAATGGCTACTGTATTAGGGAGTATAGTTGTAGAAAATTCCCAGCAATTATTATTTCAGGAATATTGAATTAATATTCTCTGTTTCTGGAACTCTCATTAGCTTGGAAAGATCCAACAGACATCTCACTTCCTGGCTCAACCTGTCATGTTTTCTTTGTGCTGCGTTCTGGACTATTTCTCGGCTCTTTCAGTTCTCTGTTTTTTGTTTTGTTTTGTTTTGTTTTGTTTTGTTTTAGTAAGGCTTAATCTCTTTTATCCATACCTTTAATTTTTAATTATATTCTATTTTTAGAAATTGGTTTTGGTTCTACATCAAATCTGCTTGGCTATTCTTTATAGTGTCATTCCTTCCTCATATTTTTAAGCTTCTCTTAAGCATAATTAACATTTATAGTTTGTATCTGTTAATTCTCATATCTGAAGTCTAATTTGGCCATCTGTTTTTGCTCATTCTCACTCACGGTACGTTGTTCTCTTGTGTATTTTTATTTTTTCTGTGAGTTGCTCATTTTCTTTGGCACTTCGTCTAAGGAATTTTGATACCTAAGATGAAGTTATGGTCCTGCAGAGAGAGTTTGTCTGCTTAGGCCAGTCTCCTGGGGGCACTGCGACTTTGGGGTCATTCTGACTTTAATTCTTCGCTTAATGTTTTTTTGGCCTTGCTGGGTAGCATCAACATGTAACTAATATCTCAGGGGCAAGTTCCCGACATTCCTCTACCCTGTGTCAATAATGATAAGTTTCCTTGCTGTTAGAGGCTCTTCTGCCCCATGTTGAGGTCCTCTTGGGGTCTCAGCCTCTCCCCCAGTACAGCCTTCCTAGCGCAGACCCAAACTCAGCGTCTCCAGGGTTTGGAGGAGACTCGCAGCGTTTCTGCTCTCACTTCTGCGATCTCTCTAGATCTGTTCCTTTTGTGCTGACTCAGCAGTGTGTTTGAAAAGGTGTTTCTTTTTTGCTTTTCATATTTTATTCAGCACTTAAGTGTTTCAGTTTGGTGGTGATTAGGGGTTTCAGCCTGCCACGTTTGCCAGAACAAAGTCCAAGTCAGAGCTTCTTTGTAACAGACTGAAGTGAAGGAACGGCGTAGGTGCACGCAAAGTGTTCACCCAGTCTTTGGAGAGAAAAAGGTGAAAAAGCATTTAAGTCGAAACCACGCCGTAAGTCAAGCCATCAAAATGACAGACTGGACATTTCACTTTCCGATTGGTGCTCTTTTCCTCACCCCACCCTCCACCCCTTGACTGTTAAAAACACATGATAGATTTAGCACACTTACTCATTTTTAGGCATTGTAAATACAGTGCTTAAGGAAGTTATTCAGTATGACTCAATTTTTCTAAGCTATTTTTAGTATCTGAAAATTGAGTCAGATAGTATTACCTGCAGAGACAGGATGCAAAAGTCACCTGTTTGTGATTGCTCATTAGTCAAAGAGATGGAGAACTTTAGGGCGGAGTTACTGAGGGTGAAAAATGCAGCTTTATTCTGGGAGTTGTCACCCATCATCTTTCATTGACTCCATTTGAACTCTGAGCTCAGTGCCAGGTCCTGTGCTCCACGACGGGATGTCATCTCAAAGGCCTTGTCCTTGCCCTCAAAGGACACGGTCCCAAAGTCATAGTGTCGCAGAGGACTGCGTGTTCCCGTCAGGTGCAGCCACACCTTCTCTAGCCCACAAGGCTTTCAAGAGCTCTAGCCCACAAGGCTTTCAAGAGGCGCTGAGTCTGGAAAGGTTTCTTTCCTTTAATTCACCGAGTGAGTTTTAACCCTTTTTCTATCACATTAGTCACTTTTAAACTACCTAGTACATCTTGACAGTCTGCCAAGTCCAGTCTTTGTCTCGTAAGGTCACAGATACTGAGTTCAGCAGGCATTTGTGCCTCTTGTGCTGGAAGTAAGGATGACAAGATCTGGATCCTTGCCTAAGAGAACGGACGATCAGAAATTAATGAGTTATTTGAATTGTACCAGTTAGATGCCAGATTAAATGTACTTCCTAATGCAGATTCACAGAAGAGGACTTGGAAATGTAGGTACGGGTGTTAATAGTTGTCTAGCTCCTAGCAACTTTTTCATCTTTTATACTGTTATGTATTCTCAAGATTTTGAAAAATGAATATTTATTGTTTTTGCAATAAGGAAAAAAAACAAGGTCACTTTTTTAAATTTAAAAACTTATTGTCATTAATCAGGCCCCTAAAGCAGATTCACAAACTTACCCACCTTACTAATTTATTTTGAATTAGATGAAGATGAACAAAAATGTTTTTAATTAATGCTTATAAATAGTAAGTGGCACATCAATACAAAAATGCATTCAAGATTTATTTTACTTCCTTAAACACCGTATTTTTTTTTATGTTCCAAAGGGGAAAACATTTGTTTTTTAAATTTTAAAAATAAAAACTTACTGTAACAACCGGCACTGAACCTGAAAGCCTTAAAAATTGTTGCTTTCTAAATACATTTGTCATTTTACCTGCCTCTCTGCGCCCTTTCTCTTAGGAGCTGAGAGGAAGCAGAGCAGCTAAGCCTTTGTGGGTCCCCAGTAGTTTTTATCGCTTCAGTACTCTCCCCACCTTCATGAGATGAGAGTCAAGAGTTTAAGGTTTTTGCAGCCTTTCTGTTGATGCATCAGACTGACTCTGTCCTGTGATTACTGTTAGCAATAGTACAGCGTATTCAGTGTCCTTAGAACCAGAAAAACTCAGAGCTAGAAAATCTGTAGCCTTTAGACAACTAACATCTGTAGTTATTCTAGATAGATCCATGTTAATCATTTAAAGCCAAGATGATACCAAAAATATGGAGATTGTTTTTTAAAATTCTGATATTTAAAGCTACTTCTGGTTCTAGTCTTTATTACTATGTCCATACTATTTTAAAACCCATTCCCCTTTTTTATAAGTAAAACATCTCGTTCTTCCTGCAGTTTTTATGTAAAAGTCATCGGTGTTCTCTAAAATGCCAAGTATTAAATATTTTCCCCCTAACTTTACCTCTCCCTTGACTCAGTAGGAGTCACTGCTATAAAGAAAGATTGTGAAAATTGAAACAAGCTCTCATCTAAGAGAAATTAGACTCTCACTAAAGCACATCAATATTTTCTGAGGGACGATCATGTTTCCTGAGTTTTCATGGTAGAGCTGCAGTACCCTCGCTGCATCCCAGTCCCCACCCGGGGAGCTTGTCATCCCAATTTGACAATATGGGGTTGTCAGTTTCTGATTCCGGAGGTGGAGCCCAGAACATGTATTTCTACTGGTTTCCAGCTGATGCTGATGCTGCTGGTCTGCGACCACACTTTGAGGACCACTTTTGTGGAAGATGGAAAAAGAAAAGTAAATCTGGGTTCTGTGCTCAGCTCTCCCCTGGAGTCTGGTCCCTATGGAGTGGGCGGGCACTAGCTGAGTTCAGTGAATGTTGCTTCTTGCTTAAAGGACTCTTCATCCTAACGGGGTCCGGGTGATGCTGGGAATCAAAGGATTCATAAAATAGTGTCAAATAAAAGCTGTTCGTTTCTCATCAACTGTGGTTTTCAGTAACTTTTGTACATAATACAATTGGTATTATGTACAAAATGACTTAACACTATTAGTGCCTCTGATTATTAAGGCAGTGAGGTGACTGGGGCTGATAATTACTTCTCCTGTTGCTTTCTAGTTAGCCAGAAAACGTGCCCTGCAATTTTATATATGTCATCCTAGTTCACAGTAATCAACCAGATTTACTTCCATTGTATACATGATTAAAGTGGTTATATAATGATAACAATTTTTAATACACTAGGGGGATTATTATGTAAAGGAACCCTGCTTTGAAATTACTTTGTAATATAGATAATCTATGGTATTCATATAAATCTAGGTTTGTTTTTTTAATCTTATTTGTGTAGTATGGACCTGTACTTAATTTTTGAAAAATTTGAATTTCATCAGATTCAGATTTTCTATTTTCCCACTTAGACGCCTCAGAGAAGTAAAATGACACATGTTGTTTAGAGCCAGAGAAAAGAATTGAGTATACTCCCCAACCTGGTCCCCTCCTACCTTCGAATAACTAAATTGATTGGTGTGGTACTCGTATGTGTACGAAGGCGTGTTACGTGCTCTTGTCCACACGCCTCGTTCAGTAGTTCTTTTCACAGCTTCCTTGTGGTGCCTGAGGGGACGGGGACTGTTTCACTTTTGCCGTGCTCTAAATAGGACACAGTGATCTGCAAAACTCAGATACGTTCCAGCCTAACGCAGCGAGTGGCTGTTTCCCCCTTCCTGTCCATTTGCTGTTTCACTGGGGTTTTGGGAGAAGGTTCCTCTCTCTGGCTGTCACTGGTTGTCACCGTCATCTCTGGGCTCTGCCCTGCACTTCCCCACTCTCATCTTTCCCTGGCTTTAAGAGTGGAGGTGAGGGTGGGATGTGGGCGGGAGAAACAGCCTTGCCTCCTCCCTCCTTTGCAAAAACGTCATCCAGGCCTGGAGTTCTCCTCTGGTAGGGACCTTGGAGCCCACAGGCAGGTGCTGCGTCACATCCCTCCCCGGAGGTAGTGAGCACCCCTGGTTTGGGTTGGGGGGTGAGGGGTAGACAACATAAGGAAAAAACACCCCTAAAGATGGAAAAATAACATTTCGAAAATAGTATCTCTACCAAATTTTCTCAAGGAATAAGTAAAAGTTTATTTAAAGGGCTTACCAAAGTGTCTGGCTTATAGCAACGGATAGTTATTTGCTTGGGTGGTGTTATTCATGTTATTACGAAGTAAACTATAAACTGTGATCTGTTAGACCCCAAGATCTAGGGTCTACCTTAACTATATTGGGGAGCTTAAACAAGTTATTCTAATTTCAAGTTACTGTTGTGGAGGTGATGAACTCTTCAATCTGCTTATTACTTACCCAAAACTCTGTTAACCCAGTTTCCCAAATCTGGGCGTCTGGCAATTTGAGTTTGATTCTTTTTGCCATTGCCAAGGTGTGCCTTGTCGATTCTGGTAAATTACCTATCATACATCAAAACAAGATAAAAACAATGCAGAATGTTAGAGGCATGGATGACAGAAGTATGAATGTGATTAAACAGTACATTGGCATTGCTAGAAAATCTATGATATAATACCAACACGTGTGTAGCCGATCCATTTACCAGGTTTACAGATAGCACATTTCGTTGGATCCTCATTGGTGGATCATCATGTTGTTCCTTCAGTAAATTGTTGAGAACCTGCTGTGGGCCAGAAACTGTTGAAGCATTAAAGAAAATAATTTTAAAATCCTCGCACTGAGGTAAAAATCCCTGTTCTCATGGACCTTGCATTCTAGTTGAGGAGATGGCAATAAATAAGGTCAATCAAGAGAAAAATAAGGTAAGGAGAAAAATACAGCTGAGAGGGAGAAGAGACTGTGTGTGTGTTGCGTGTGTGCGGCGTGCACACAGAATGTTAGATGGGGTGGCCGAGGAGGCCTCCCTGGGAAGGTGACCCTCAAATCAAGACTTGAAGGAGGGGAGAGAGCTGCTCATTTGGAACCCTAAGAAAAAAGCATTGCCCTCAAGCAGGAGCAGGCCTGCAGGTCCATCCCTTCATCTGTCTGTGTCATCAGCGCATCAGTGTGGTTGAGCCCACAGCAAGAGTAGCATGGTCCTTCAGGTGGTAGAAAGTTAGGGGTGATGATGAGGGGTTGGCATTTATTTTGAATGAGATGCAAAACCATTGGAAGGTTTTCAACAGACATAAACTGACCTCTTTCTTCTCTCTCTCTCTTTTTTAAGAGTTGATTTTGCCTTTATTGGCCAAAGCTAACTGGGGAGGCAATACTTCGTTCGCTTTTTTATCAGGCATAAGTCTTGTTTCATCCCTTCTTGAAACTTAATTGCTTGTATCTAATTAAAGTCGCACTAGAATAATCTTGTTCTCCATTTAAGCAGATCAGCTCAAGAGCTGCAAAAGGGTTGATAGACTGTCCTATTATGTATAAGGAAGGAATAGCCCAGTCAAGTCAGTAGAAAATAATTTTTAAACAAAATTTCCTTTTTTTCTTCTTTTTTATTTATTTAAATGAAAATTTAAAATTCTCTAACATACTGAATTTTAGATTCTAATAGAAAATTTCAGTTCCTGTCTCCTGGATATACTGAAAGTAAATATATACACCTGTCATACCATTTGTTCCTTTGGGCTATAAAATAGTTGGTTTGGCTGTCATCATTTTCTTTCATTTAATTAATTAATTTATTTTTAGGCGAGGCGGCCCTTGGTTGACCTCACAGATTGCAAGGACCTTGTCAGCTTACAACCCCTTATTTTTTATTTATTTTTTTATGCCTACAGCACCTGGTCTTCCTAGGTGGTCTCCCATCCAAGTACTAACCAGGCCCAACCCTGCTTAGCTTCTGAGATCAGACGGGATCGGGCTTGTTCAGGGTGGCATGGCCATAGATGGCTGTCATCATTTTATTGACCAGTGTTCACTTATAAGTCAAATATTTCCAGAGTGGTAGATTTTAAACATATAAAAACATTTATAATCAATTACAACCAACTACATTCCTCTCCTGTTGGGATCACTGCTTGCTACCGCGGTGTGTTGTGTAAACTTTGTGAAGCCGCAGCCGTTCTGAGAACGGTGGTGTGAGGAAGCAGCGGAACACTGGGAATTGGGTCACAGTGTTCTCGTGGGCTTGAGGAGAAATGGTCCCATCCTGGCTCAGGATTTTGAGATTCAGTAAATCTTTATTTTTCTGGTTTCATTGTGATTTTTTTTTTTTAGGTATGACATATATTTTTGAAATTTTATATGCTTTGTGTTTAAAACCCCTATGGTGGTGAGTTTTGAAGATATTGCCAAACAGTTTGGCATGATTCAACATTTTCTGTTTTAACTTTATTACAATTCTAAACATAGACAAAAGTAAAACAATACAGTGAGCCCCCTCTACCTATCACCAGTCTTAACAGTTATTAATTCCTGGCCAATTTTATTTCCTGTAACCTTCCTTTCTCATTTTTTCCTTTCGTTATTCTGAAAACATTATTTAATGATATTAAATAATTCCAGACATTATTTAATAAGGATTTCAGTGTATACACATAAAGACATTTTTAATAATATTTAATATCCAGCCATTATTCAATGGCAACTATTATTTAATGATAAATATTTCAATATATACTCCTAAAAAAGACTTTCTAAAAACCTGTACTAATAATTGCTGTTCTCCCACTTAAAAATTACAAATAAATTCATAAACTTTGAAATACCCAGTCTGACGGTGTATAATGTAAAATATATTCACATATTAATAGCTTGCTGTATTTGTCGCTTGATACGCATCAAGGTAAGGACAGTGCCGTCTAGTTTAGCTAGAGGCTTAGATGATGGTACTTAAAAACTATTATTTATTGACATTTGTGTGAATCTGCCAATGTTCTTTTAAAACAGATTTTTCCATAGGTAGTGTGCCTATAGCTAACATACCCAAAGGTTTTAGGGTCTGCGTGTTGCTCTCCTCTGTCGTCAGCTTACTGCACTTAACAAAATCCTCAGCAGACAGGGCCCTTCAAAGCGTTCCAGTGCAGTGTAAGTGGTGCTGGCAATAGGATGCTTAGAACTAGAGTTGAGGAGAATGGGATTATATATGTCTTTTATTACATCATAGGTGGCAAAGACATGGTCTGACTTTTCACCTCCGTGTATTCTGTAATTGATTTAAAAGTTGATGTAAATGAAAATTGAAAAAGAAATACTAACCATCTTATTCAACTTAAAATTCATAAATATACATTTATTCGCCAATCCTTTGATAGAAAGCCAAGGTCTTGTCTTTGAGTACGTACTTCTGATTAGAGTTCTCAGTGATCTATCTTGAACAATCTCATAATTCATTGCCTATGATTTCTATTTTTGGTTTCTTTTAAAGAATTTAAAAAATAATTTTAAAGCATTGTGAATACAGAATCCTAGATTTTTAAAAATTATTTGTATTGACTGTTTTCTCAGCTACACTTATTTGGACAGTAAACTTTTTAGCAACTTTATCAAAGCTTTTCAGTTAACTTGGTTTTCTTAGGAACAATTACTCTTTTTTCATACTCTTGTTTGAGTAGCTTATGTAATAACTCAAGTACTTAGCTACAGCAAAGTACAACAGACATCAGCAGGTTTAAGACACATCTTGGTAAACATGTGATTCAGCCGGTGGGACCAGAATTGCCCTGTGTATCAGGGAGTTGCCTCTTAAAGGGTTCAGCATGCCACGTGTTCCATACAGAGACGCAGAGCGTCAGTAAGTCTGGTGAGCTGGTCCTGTGGGCTATAGGATGCCTCTTCTGTTAAGCAGTCATGTTGTTGAGATTTGTGGCTAGGTACCTGGGGTTGCTTAGGTCAGAGTTAGGTTTCTAATGGATCCTTCAGGCTTTGAGGAGAATTGATGGTGGGTGATGAATTCAGCATTTGTTCCTTAGTATTTTAACTTAATCAGTTGCCTTTAGTCAATCAGTAACCTGGTGCGATATCGTGATTTATCAGAAGCGCCTCTGTAACATTTTCAGTGAAAATGGATCTTAGACAATTATCTAAAAAATAACAACATAGTTTACTGAAGTGCTGTGGTATCAAAGAAAGTGATCATCATAGCTCTTCAAAACTTAGAGGATCTTACAAGTGTGGGGAGCGTCATAGTTACAGTTTCTGCAGAAGGCTCCTTCCACCTTTGAAGTGGAAGATTTAATTCAGTGAAAAACATTCTGCTGGCGTGATGGGACATACTCTTGCCTGGCATTCCACTTTAGTCTATATGTAGTGATTATTATCATTTGCAACTAAAGTAACTAGGTTTACGTACCTTAGAGGATATAAAAGAGGTAAAGACGTAGCCTCTATCCTTGAGTTCCGCCTGGTTTTAGTGTTTTTAAAAACAAATGTACAAGACCATATTCAATAGGAAAATGAAAGCTAGTGAGCAAATCGTTAAGGCTCAGAGTTTCTCGCTTTGTCGCTCCCTGCTAACCCTTTCCCTGCTCACAGCAAGTCCTCAGCCCACTCTGCTTCTGTTCCACTTGTACACTCGCTTTGTAACACCTCATTCTGTTGTAACCATTTCTCTTTCCCGGCATCCTTTAAGGCTGGTGGCTCTTTCTTGTTTTCATATCCTCCTGGGGTGATTAGTAGTAGCTACAGGACTGTTGAGTACAGGACTTTTTGAGTAAGAGCTGGAGCCACCTGGGTGGCCTGGAAAGGGCTCAGGCTCTACCGTCAGACAGTCCTGCACTGCAGTGCTGGCTTTGCTACTTTCTAGCTCTGTGACCAGAGGCAAATTAATCCCTCTGGGCTATGACTCGTCATCTGTCATTATGGCAGAGCCAACCATATTTCTTGCTGGAATGTTAAACTTCTTATGATGAGCAGCATGGTCTCAATATAAGGAATATAAGGAATTGTCCTCCACTTACCCACTATTGAGAGACGCTTGTCTCGGCTAATTAGGCCAAGATCTGTCCCTAGAGCTGGACGTGGGATTACCTTACAAAATGGGGGTGGGGGTGTGGGAGTGGTGCTTTATCCAGCAGAGAGGGAAGAAGAGAGCCTGACTGTTGTGACCACTCTGCAGTGCTGACTCCGGTGGTGACTTCCTGGGTGAGGGGAGAGAGCCATCTGCCAGGGGGTTTGGTGGTGTGGACTGGGAGGCAGGTTAGCTTTTTACAGTGGGGTTAGGTTACGGAGGATCCTTTCATGCCAGCAAATGAATCTGAGCTGGATCCCAGGTAACAGGGCGTCATTAGGTGTTTTCGATATGTGGCATGCAGCCTGGTTTATTAAGAGCGCCTTGACCAGCAGAGTGCAGAGTTCAAGGGGAAGGGGGAAGATTATGGCAGGAGGACCATCAGTGAAGGGGCCAGGCAGGACGTGTCAGCTCCAGGATAACATATCACAGATGCAGGGCAAAGAAGGGGGTGAAAATTCCAATTCTTCCATCTCGTTGGTCATTCTACCTCTAGACAAGTTACTTGATATGTGTAGCTGGTGTGAGCTGCAGTGTGCTGTTCTGGCTTCTCAGTCTTCATGTATCCCTCCTTCTGTAATCTTTTCTTGGTTGCTGTTTAGTCTAAATCTCATCATTTAATCAAGTTTGATTTATTCTTCTGTTTTTTGGTATAATAAGGTTAGCTCTTGAAATTGCATATTGTTTGCTAACTGCATTCTCTTTGGCAGGTTTACATTACTGTATCTTTAACCTTACACTTGTGATGCAGTAAAATCAGCTGTAGTTCTGTGCTGAATTTTATATTAGCCGTACGAATCTAGAAGAGAAATTGCCCTAAAGAGGAACTGCTGATAACAATATATCATAGTAAGAGTTGTGGCCTCGTGTAAGTACTCAGCTCGAAGCAGATGCCCGTATTCCTCGTGTAACACAGTTGTTTGTGTCTTTATGTAGAAGGCAGTAAGGAGAAGCATCATTTCAAGTAGTTAAATATTAATCACATTTCACTTAAGTATAGTAGTATTCTTGAAATACTTTGACATAAAATAGTTAAATTCTTTAAATAGGCCCCTAGTGACCAGCAGGTCATTTAGATTAACCCTGCCATTTTTCATGTGTGAAAGCTGAGGCCTAGAAAATAGCCAGTGTCTTTACCTTATACACTAACTCACGGTTATGATGGTGACCTGCGTCATTAAGAAAAGACTGTTGTTTCGTGTATTTCGTCCAGTTTTATAGCCGTACGTGGTAGAAGGGCAAGTCTAATACCAGTTACTCCACTGTGACTTTTCTGCTGTTTGAGTTTGATTAATTTAGTTGTTTTAGCTACTGGATTTTGATATGTCACTTATTCATTTAAGGTACTAGTTTTTCTCTTTATTTTATTTGGTTTGTACTATAGCGTCTTTAGTTCTATCTGTTAATAGTTTTGTCCTTATAAGGCCTCAGCCAATTCAAGTTGTACTAGGAAAATGCTACTGAGTTCTAGGGCTCAGGTTCGTTTCTGCCATTTTGCATATATTCAGTGTTTCACAGTTTATCCTCAAGGTCCCCAAGCAGCAATGCAGACTGCTCTGTGGCTTGGATCCCCTTTCCAGTGCCTGTCCCCAGCACACAAGAGAGCCTTCTGAGAATCCTTGTATTGTTTGAGAAATATGAATTTAGGGCAAATTTCAGCCCATGTAAGGCACTTTAAGGCACTGAGTATTATAGAATATTTTGATAGATTCCTCTGTGAGAACTGTTTCTCCTCAATTTTAGAAGATAATGTATTTTTTTTCTAAAAGTTATTGTTGGAGTCCTCAATCCAAAAGTAATTAATATAGTAATATAGTGTACTTGCTGTGATCATTAGCATAAAACAAAAGGGACTAGTAGCTAAAACAGGAATTTATTTTATAAGACAGTTTAATCTGAAGAAAGTTTTCAACTGCATGGGGGAAAATAGATATTGCAAGGTACTTTGTGCCATTTTGGGAACTATGCTGACTTTGTATTACATTGCCATATGAAAATGTTGAAATTTTTAATATGGTCCTTGGCTGTGGATTTTTCTTTGTGGCCTTAAAGTGCTAAAGATAAAGGATTTTTTTTTGTTTCAGGTGCCCTTTCTTAAGTGGGCAGAGTACATCTGGGATAAATTCATTTATAATTTCTCCCAAAAAATTCCCTTGGGATTTTGGATGAACTGCAATATATTTATAAACAGACATCTTTATGGTGTGTGTCTTGTTCTCAGGAACATGGTGGGATTTATTGGTAGGCTTTCTTCACTAAGCTTCCTCATACTTTGGGTTATCACTTCTGCTTCGTATTTTGTTTTTTGTTGTCGCTATTAGGAATATCCTCCCAATTTTTTTTATCCAGTTATTGTTTCCAGAGAAAGTTGGTTTTTGCCAGTTTGTTTTAAAATTGGTCTAGTTAAATGATTCTTCTAGTATTTTTTTCAAATGAGCGCGGACGAGGGTTTCCATGTGGACCATCAGCTCAGCAGGCTGGGTCATCCCCGCCGGGTACATACACGCTCTGCGGGGCAGGCGGGATCGGTGGTTGGGCCCCCTCAGGTGGGGCTGGCTCTCCAGCCATCTGGTGAAGTAACAGATTCCAGAACCACCTTTTGTGGGAAAAGTAACCCGGCACTCATCTCTTTCCCTTGAGCCCTTTGGTGGGCCGGAAGAGGACAGTTACACTACAGTGTTAAGCACATGGTTGTGTGTGTGTGTGTGTTTCAGAAAACCCAGCGGTCACGATAGCTAACATTTACTGGGCTCTTTGTGCCAGTCACTCTTTAAGCACTCTGTATTTATTACTTCATTTATCACGTGTGTCACAAGGCGCATGCTGTTATCCTTATCTTATTCTCGAGGAATTTCAGAGACTTTAAGGAATTCAGCCTGGTTGAACCTGCGTGGTCTGGCTCCAAAGCCAGCTCCATGGCTACGTTGCCAGTGATTACATTTCCTCCTTTTTTTGGTGGGGGGATGAAAACATTGTCAATACACAGCCCTGGGATGGAGGTCGGGGGTGGCTGGGGGTGATGGCAGCGGCACAGACAAGACCCTGTTCACTGGACGTGTATAAGTTCTCCACCAGTTGTCTCTGGGCTTTGGGGTACTATTTGCTTTTAAACTTAATATGTAATATATGCATTTACCATGCGAATGTCCTTTTCAATCAGGAAAACTATGAAGCTGTTTTAATTTGGTGCGGAGCTGGTGGGGCAAGGGGGGTTATTAACCACAGCTAAGTAGGTTTCTGTGCTTTGCCCTGGCAGTGGAATAGTGGATTAGTAACCTTTGCAGCTGAGATAAAGAACAGGGCAAACAGGCTGATACCGGAATCCTAAGGTTCAGTAAAACACGAAATGTGGAAGGGCCCTGGTCGTGTTCTTAGTGGTTTCGCATGTTCGTGCACACACAGGTCAGATGTATACATAACATTTCGAAGGTACTTTCAAAATTGTTAGCACTTCTGTATTTTGGCAGAAGAAAAGGAACTTTTTAAAACTTTTCCTTTTTTAATTTCATTATATTGTTTTTGTTTTTGTACTTATGTGTATGGAAAATCACAGTACTTAGAATGAGAACTCCAGGAATATGTAACTTTAATACAGGTTGTCTTCCAGTCATCTTTTGAGCTGAACTTTGGAGTGTTTTGTGCTTTGTTATAACCAGGGACGCGTTCTTTAGTAGATTGTGGTGTTTTTAACCACAATCTGATGTACGTGACAATGCTTTCAATTTTTTTTTTTTTTGACTTGGCATTAGGTTCATGTTAAAAAAAAAAAATACTGGAAAGGCACAGAGGGGCTAACAGTGAAAACTTCCCTTCTTTGGCCAGTCACCTTCTCTCCTCAGAGGCAGTGTTATGAATTTATTTCATATCCTTACAGAAATATTCTACGCATATACAAGCAAACACATGTTCTCTTTTTTTACACACGTGGGTGTGCCTCGCTTTATTTTCTCACTTAATGAGATACATTAGAAATAATGCCACAGCCAAACAAAGAGCAGATCCTCGCTCTATTTGCCTCGGCGTAGCGTTTCATGTGAAGGAGGTGCCCAGCTTTCCTAACCTTGCTTTCCTTTTAGGCTGTGTCTGGTCTTTTACTATTAGAAATAGTGCTGCAGTGAACAACTATTTACACGTGTCATTTTGCACAAGTGTATTTCTAGAGGATGAAGCCCACTAGTGGAATGTCTGAGTAGAGCGTGAGTGTGATTTTGATGGGCATTACCAGAGGCCTCCCACTTCCGCCAGTGCTATGTAAGGACACTTATTTTCCTGAAGGTACACCGTCACCATCCTGATGGGTTAAAAATACTATGTGTTTAGATTTATAAATGAGGTTTTACAATTTTAAGAGCCATTTTTATGTCCCCCCCCATATCAATCAATAGGTAGCCTTTCTAGAGTAGGGAACCACTCTAAGAAGTGATATGAATTGCAGATATTTCCCCCAGTTTGTCATTAATTTTTTTATCTCGTTTATATTGGCTTTGTTAGGCAAGGCAGGTATGCTTTCTTTTGGGTGAAGAGAAATCTCTTCCTCTCTCCAAGGACTGTAGGATATTGTTTCATATTTGAAGTCCCCCTCCACTGCAAGATTATTTTTTAAATTCTCAAGATTTCCTGTGATACTTTTTATAGTTTCCTTAAAAACCTTTTCATTATGGAGAATGTCAAACATATTCAGAAGTAGAATAACATAATGAAGTCTGTGTACCCATTACCAGCTCCAGCAGCTGTTGACTCATCGTGTATCTTCCAGACCCCAGCAGCTTCCCCTGATCTTGCATTCTTTTTGAAGAAATACCAGATATTCTGTTACTTCCTTTGTAAATATTTTAGTGTTTATCTCTAAAGATGGGGAATCCTTTCAAAATTTTTATACCTAAAAATTGAATACTTTTCAATATCATACATCCCTTAAGTATTTAAATTTCCAGTTGTCTCACATATAATATTTTCTGTTGACCTCAGAATCCACATAGTCTATATATTTAGATTGAGACCAATCTTCTAAGTCTCTTAATTTATAGGTTTCCCTAATTCTCCTCCTAGCCCCCTACCCCTACCCCCACCCCACCCCTAAGTCTTGTTTTTGTCTCTGGGAATTATTTGTTAGAGAAAATGGGTTCTGTAATTTCTTGTATCTGGATTTTCTTATTGCATACTCGTTACATAGTTTAACATAGTTCTTTGTAGTTGCTGTAAATTAGTCCTAGGATCTAGAGGATCAGTAAGGTTCAAATTCTTTTTCTTTCCAAGTATATGTATTGTATGCCATCAAATAGGTATTGTATGTCATCAAAAGGCAAATAATTTCTGGTTGTCTTTTGGATGTACTATGCTTAGATGCATTAAATTATTAAAGATTGATAAATGATATTCTGATTCTCTTTTTTTTTTTTTCATTTATTAGCTGTCCTCGGGTTCATCCATGTTTTGGATATTGCAGAATTTTCTTCTTTTTTTAAGGCTGAATAATATTCCGTTGTATGTATATACCACATTTTCTTTATTCATTCATCTGTCAGAGGACATTTCGATTGTTTTCATGCCTCGGCTATTGTGAAGTAGAATTACTGGATCATATGGTAGTTCTGTTTAAAATTTTTCTGAGAAATCTTTATATTTTCCATAGTGGCTGTACTAGTTTGTAAAAGAAAGACAGGATAAATGACTGATGTTTTTCTACTTTAGTTACCAGTTTTCAAAATGAATTGGTTTTCTAGTATCCTATAATGGTGGCCAGTTAGTTTTGTCATTTGAACACATGGGTTTAAACAAATTTGATGTTTCAGTCCTTATCTTTATTGATGCTCTATTATCCTTCCTTTGGACAGCAAGCTCCTCTGCGAGTTGGAGCCTTTGTCCTTTTGATACAATCATAGAAAGTTTTGCTAATGTCTTTGATATCTGGTAGGAAAAGATGTTCCAGGTGTATCGTGTATGTTGCATCTGGGTTTTGTTCTTGTTTGTTTCCTCTGAAACTTGAAATAAGCCATTTCTCTAAGTAACTCAGGGAAAATGCTATTGGAGAGTCCAGTTTGGGCACTAGAGATGGGGTTTCTTTTTTTCTTCTTTTTTTAACGTAAATCTTTTATCCATCTTGGACTTTATTTTGGTGTAAGGCATTCACTTTGGTTTTTTTTTGTTTGTTTTTGTTGTTTTCCAGGGAGTTACTGATTTATTGGAAAATGACATAATGCCACTTTTATCAGACTGCTATATTTCTATGTCTTTGGGACTAGTTGTGTGAACTTTCTACTTTTTCTAGTCTCTGCTTTTGTGTGTGTGTGTGTATGTTTGAAAAAAATTGAGTTATTTTTGTATATTTTTATGTCCATATGGATTTGAGGATTAGTTCTATTTCAGAAAAAAATCCTGGTTATCTTTTTATTAAATCATTGAAGGGAGAGTTGAGATCTTGATATTGGGGCTTTCCTTCTAAAAACATGGAGTGAGGGTCTTCACATGAGTTGGTTTTTGTTGCACAACAATTTACCCCCAAACTTAGTGGATTAAAACAACATGCACATATTGTTTCTTCTAGTCCAGTGGGTGGTTTTTGTGGTCTAGACAGCGGGGCTGAGGCTGGATGGCCTTGGATGGCCTCAGCCGCATGCACATGGGGTCTCACTTTGCACAGTTGGATGGCTGGGGTAGGTGGTGGTCTCCCATCCGCAGAGGAGATCCCACACTGGTTCGCTTCAGGTCACGGAGGTGGTCCTGGCAGGCCCCACGTGTGAGGCTTTTCAGGCCTTTGCTTACATCTCATTTGCTGTTATTCTGTTGGCCAGAGCAAGCACATGAACCAGTTGAATCAAGACGTGAGAAAATAGCCTTCACTTCTTAATGGGAAGAGTAGCAAAGTCACATCGTAAAAGAGTATTCATATAGGGAAGGGAAGACGTATTGTGACTGTTTTTGCGAATAAGCACTCCCTAATGCTTCCAGTTTTCTGTGTCTTTCAGGAACATTGTAAAGCCTTTCCCAGATCAGTCTTATCTTTAGCTTATTCCTAGATATTTTTATCTTTTGGAGCTATCATAAATGGTGTCTCTCATCACCCCCATTTTAACTTAGAATTCTTGGGCAGATGATAATGTACACAGTTAAAATTAAAATAATATGAAAAGAAATACACTGAGAAATCTCACTCCCATTCCTGTTCTTACCCATTTTCCTCTCCCATCTGTATAGGTAACCAATTTCTAGTACCTCTTTATGAAATTACTGGCAAATATAAATATAAATGCTCTCTACCTGTGAAGAAGATGGCATGCTCTGTGCCCTGTTCTGCATCTTTCCTCACGCAATGATGTAATCATTGCATGTCAGTTTATGGGGATAGTTCTCATTCTTTTATTGCTACATAATATCCCTTGTCATGCTATTCCATGATTTATTTAACCAATTATTGCCTGTAAGTAGACAGCTGGGGTTGTGTACAGTCTTTTTATATTGCAGGCAGTGCTGCAGTAAATAACTATGTATGCATGTGTATGGGTACATCTAGAGAATGAACTCCCAAAATGAGATTTCTGGTGCTGATCTTTTTCTTGATTTCTAGAAGCTTCTCATATATTAGCAAGATGAACTTTTGTGACATGAATTGCAAAGGTTCTTTACTTTATACCTAAAGTTTCATGTATTAGTGATTTTCGTATATTGACTTTGTTCCCAGCCATCTTATAGGAGTCAACAAATTATGGCCCAGGGGCACATTCGGCCCTCCGTGTGGTTTTTGTAAATAACGTTTAATCGGAACACAGTGGCACTCACTGTTTATTGTCAGTGATGTTCTTTTTGCATTAGAGCAGCAGAGACAGACTGTGTGGCCTGCAAACATCAAAATATTTACTGTTGGGCTCTTTACCGAAAAAGAAAAACTGACCCAATTTAAAGCAACCACATCAAAGTGTTTTGTATGATGTAGCCATTTTGACATGGCCTTAAAAATAAGCCAATTAAATTGTGTGTGTGTGTGTGTGTGTGTGTGAGAGAGAGAGAGAGAGAGAGAGAGAGAGAGAGAGAGAGAGAGAGATTATGAAGCTGTGGCAGAGCAGGCGGTCACGTGGGTGTCAGAAGTGTCTGTTTTGGCAAGTTACTAGTAATGATGTTATGTATGATATGGCCAGTTTGATACCTAACATCAAGTAATTGTTCAAATTGCCTTTGTTCGATTGTTCTTATATACAGCACGTAAAGAAGCTTTGATCTGGGTGAGTTTGGATAGAAAACCTCATAAAATCATCACAGTTCCTAACAGGTTATTTACAACATGGCCTCAGATTTCCCCGGTCCACGTACTTTCCAGAACCGTTCTTCGTGCGTGGCATAGAGGGCGGGAGGAGTGATGTGGACGTGGTGGCACGGTTTGATTTTTCAGAACCGTTTTCCCTTGGGGATTATATAATTACCTTTCGTTATGCTCCTATTTAAGATTATTCTAAATCCTTCTTGGAGATTTATATTCCTATACTTAATGAATTTCTATTCACATTTCTTTTTGTCTTGGAAATCTCCCAGACTGCTCCTCTAATTGACCACCAGTTAAAAATAATTTAGATGGATCATGTTTCAGGATAACAGACGTAAACCCATTTTAGGGAAAACATTTTTAAAAAGCATATTAATTTCATTTTGTTTTTATTAATTTTATTTAGTCCTATTTTGAAATTTTTGCATAAGAAAAA
Organism: Macroglossus sobrinus; assembly: GCA_004027375.1. Taxonomy (NCBI): domain Eukaryota; kingdom Metazoa; phylum Chordata; class Mammalia; order Chiroptera; family Pteropodidae; genus Macroglossus; species Macroglossus sobrinus. Next base: position 115,472 of record PVKZ01002692.1, read on the forward strand.
TCAAAATTTCAACCATTCTCAGTGGCTACTACCAATTCTTTAGAGAAATTTCTTCTATTAGAAAAAGACCTTTACTAGAACAACTGTTAAAATAAAACCTTAACAGAACTCTCTCATTTTAACTATATTCTTGAATAGATTATTAAACACATTGCTTGTGAACATTTAATGAAACCGACTAATTTTATTTTCTTCTTTGGAAGTTTTAAGAGAACCATACTCAAAAAGTGGTGACTAATTGACCTGTGTCCCCTTGGAAAGAGTTCCTTGTGTTGTGCAGCTGTGTTGGACCTTGGGCTGCCATATTTAACAGTTTTACTGATGAAGCAGGTGAAACTATGGGAAGCATGCTTATCAGGTGCTCTCATGACAGCGGGAAAGGCTAAGGGATCGTTGGACGATGACTTCAGAATTCAGAAAACTCTTAGTAGGTTGGAGCTGTGGGCTAAATCTAACAAGATGAAATTTTACCGGGATATTTAAGATTCTATATTTGACCAGAATACCAACTGAATAAGCACTGGTCAAGATTTAACAAAGGTTACTGAAATCACAAACTGATATAAACTGAAAAACACTTAAGCCTTAACCACTTAGAATCTAAGAAAGCATTCAATATATAAGATTTTATAAAAAGTCAAATGAGTGGGTTAAGTAAAACAAGCTGGCCTAGGTAAACTAGTTATATAGAAATAACACCTGCACCCTAACCTTCAGTTCTCAAGAGTGTCAAATTAATAAGGAATCTTCCTTCAGTCTCTTGGATTCTGAAGGTTTATATATTTTAGTTACTTTTTATTTCATTGAGTGTCTCTGCTTTCAAGATGGGAGAGGAGACTCCATTGGTGAAGATTGACTGCTTTTCCCCAAGCTTTACCGTGATTCGTGTGAAACCAGTGAAGCGATGCCTAGGGAATGGGAGCTTGTCTTCTGCATTCTAACCGTGTGAACTTTTTTGCTGCCAGTTTTCTTGTTTGTTTTGCTATTTTGAACCCTTTAATTCTCTATTCATATTAGGTTCTAGTTTTTAAATTTTAGTTTGTTTGGGTTTTGCTTTGTTTTGCAAAATAGAGGCTACAGCAGTGTCCTTTTTATACCCAGTGTTTTTCTTTAACTTAAAATGTTTTCTTAATGAATTCTTCTATTTGAGGTTATTGGTTTGTATCAACTTGGACTCTTAGTTGCAATGACGATCTGAACCCACATTAGCTTAAAGCGCCAAAGCTCGAGTGACTGCAAAGCCCTAAGGGAAGAAATAGCTACAGGCTTTTCCTGCAAGTGATCCTATCAGGATGCGGTTCCTCTTCGTCATTCCACTCTGCATTCTGGTCCCTTCCCTTTTCAAACTTTCTCCATACCTCAGCTCTTTAGCCACTGGCAACGTTTTCGCAGAAAGACTCACTTTCCCCGCATCCGTATCACTTTCTGGGAAAGAGTTCTGGTTACCCCTGTTTGCGTCATATGCTCACCAGTCACTTGGAGTCAGGAACAGTTTCCAGAAGGAAGGGATGGGAGCAGACAAAATATCAGATGATTACAACGTGGAGCAAAAAGAATGAATATTTTTATATTTTTCTCTTGTCTTCCGAAAGGAAACGTGTGGGTGGTGGATTCTGCACGTATTGGCCAGGTGTGTGGTAGCACACTTGGTGTTGATTTGAGATCTTTGAATCCGATAATGTTTATTCACTATATGTAGATAATCAAACTTATGTGTAAGATTGCTGTCTACTAGCCATTCGCCTTATAGGTAGTACTTTTTGAAATTGTTATTGAAACGATGAAATATGGTCAGTCAAAAAACACTGCACACTGTACACTGCACACAGTATGAATTCAACATACAGCGTGACGTTATCTGCTTATCAGGAACTCTGTGGACATTTGGCTCTTGAAAATTTTGGAGTCATTTCTTAAAAGTAGAGTTCACATTGGAAAAGCAGTGTAGAAAATGGACCTTTTCTTTCAAAGGCCACCTCGAGAAGAGACAGATGGGCAGTTGGGCTGGAGAGCGGCATCTTTGTGTCTGGATATGTCTGTGGGTGGGAAGAGGAGAAAGGAGAGTGATAAGGGAAGAAAGTGAGAGGCCAGGTGGAAGCCAGATGCGGGGATGGGGAGAAAAAGGAGTGGATCAAGGGAGACAGTGTTCGATGCTAACGGTCACCAGTCTTGGCGAAGCTGTGTCGGAATAGTTGCGTCTCTACGTAGAGTGGTCATTTTTCTGTTGACGCAGTATGCTCATTTGGAAATGTGCTTTTTAAATCTTTTTGTTCTCCAAAGTTAAACTCATTTCTAATCTTTAGGAAGCATTTCTAGGTGAAAAGAAAAATCTTAGGTCCATGTTTTAAATAAACCTACCATGTTCATATATACATTTTTTCGTGGGTAAATGTTTAGTAACATTTTATAACATTAGTAAGAGAGTTTTACCAAATTGTAAATTTGGTAAACAAGAGGCTTGGTATTCTGCATTTGGGGATTAGTTGGTTTTAGCTGGATTAAAACAAAAATGTTAACCAGGGTTCTTAAGGAACCATAAAAAAACATCCGGCTCTTGTCAGCACACCAGGCCCCTGCCCGGGAAGCTTGCTGTCCCGGCAGGGACCCTCCTTAACAGCCGAGGCCTTCCTCGCCCTCCTCAGCACTGAGCTCCCATCTGCCCTCATGCACAGGGATTGAGGTTGGCGTGACATGTTTTTAAAATATTCTCCACAACGTGACAAGCAGAATTCTATTTACTTTTGCAGCTGTATGAGAAAACTGCCTCAGCGCAGTTTTGTCCTTTGTAATGACCGAATGAGAACTGTAATAGGAACAGAGTTCTCTGCCTGCAGTCTGTTCTTTCCATTCCCCTGCCCCGCCCCCCAGTGTGCACACGGAGCAAGGGATCTGATGCCGTTTTGTGTTGATGGACAGACTGTGCACTACCATTTGTTTCTTCCCAACATTTTATTATGAAATATCCCACACGTGTAGCAAAATTAAAATCTCTTTCCACCGAACCCCATAAACCCACCATCTGGAGTCTCTAACGTTTTACCGTGCCTGCTTTATCACATACTCATCCTTCAGTCCATCTTCTTTTTGACGTATTTCAAACTAAGTTAGTACCGGGGTTTTTTCCCCCTCATCTTTTATTGCTAGTTGTGAATCCGTCATCCTTGTTATAAAGATTTCAGACATGAAGCAAGTGTGGAGGAAGAGCATGGGCGAGCAAAAGGGCCTTGCCTGGTTCTTGCTTGTGATGTGTGTTCAGTAAATATTTGCAAAGTGAGCACAGTTCCATTAGTCCTATTTGACTAGCCCTGTGGGTAAACTTCACTTTTTCCTCTTAGGACAATTACTTTTAAAATATACTCTATGTTTTCTAGGTACATGTGAGCCCCAATTTATAAGATACCTTTATTATATATCATCAAAGTGTATATAAAATACATTTTTTACAACCGTGCTTCTCTCTCTTATAATACTTAACACGCGTGGCAGTATTGCAAAGCATCCACATTTCTGGGTTGGTGCCTCAAGGGCCCTCTTGAGGAAGAGGTTGAAAGAGCAGCCCCACCTCACATCAACCAAGCAGCTTCCCTTATTCTGTTTTCTATAAAATTAAGATTTCTTTGCAGGGAAGAGTTTGAAAACTCCTGCTATTCAGGTTACGTGGCCAGTACACGCAGGTTCTGTAAAATAATTGCACAGTGGGAGGTATCGGAGCAGCAGAGAGTAAATAGATCTTGCTACCCAGCTCTTACATGTCTGAGTCTACTTGGCCGGGGGTACTGCATTACCAAAGTTCATCCCAGTGGCTCTAGATAAACAATAGTGAGACTTTTAACTGCATTGGGAATAATCTAAAGATGTGTGACTTTTGTACGTGCGTCCATATTTGCTTGTCTGTGTTTCCAGTATGAGCAGTATCTGTATTTTCACTTGGTCCCTCCTCAGGGGAGGGGCACACTTTTTTTTGGCCCGATCAAGTGGGTGTATTTTGAGTGCTTTGGGGAGCTCATCCTCAGTGCGGTGTGGGCAGCTACCAGAAACTTCCCCTGTTTCCAAAGCAGAACAGGGGCTCTCCCCGTGGGCGTCGCTCTTCCTCCCAAGAGGGCCATCAGTCATGTTGGTAACGTGCCCCGCTTTCTTCCACTGCACGGTGACGTGTTTGTTCACGCCAGCACATTTACAGAATGAATTTAAAGGTTGCTAGCTTTTCTGCTGTTAAGTCTGTATTTGTAACTTCTTTTCCTCTCCACTTGTAACAGGCTCGAGTTTTGTATGATTTTGCTGCTGAACCTGGAAATAACGAACTGACGGTTAATGAAGGAGAAATTATCACCATTACAAATCCGGTAAGAGAACTATTACATTGAAATCTGACGGTCCCTTAAGGACTTATTTTTAAGATTTTCTTTTTTTAATAAATTGATCATTCAAGTCCACATAATTTTTTTTCCCTATTGATTACAAAGTATTTATGGTAGAGTGAGAATATTTTAGAAGCATTGAGAAAAGTTTAGTCCTCTAAAGATAGGTAGGTGGGGTTCCATCAGACAGAAATGGAGAGACATCCTAGCCAAATCAAAGGTTTAGAGATGAGAAATTATTCAGGGTTTCTTAGAAGTCTCACTACCATTTATTGATGACCTATGTGCTAAGTGCTACGCATATTTTCTTTAAAGTGTTTTTCCCATGAACTCTGTGAAGTTGGTATTTTTAATCTCCTTTTACAAAAGGGTAATGAGACTTAAAGAAGTAACTTGCCCAGGATCATTCTACTCATTAAGTAGAAAATCTAGGATTCAAAGCCACATCTGTTTGGCCTCTTAAGCCTCTGCTTTTTCTTCTCTGCTGGGAAACACCACACATAAACAGGTGTCCCAGGAGTATAGGGAGTGTGTGTGCCAGTAGGAGACAGACTAGGAAAACTGGCTTTGAAAGCCAAATCAGACAAGACCTGTGCGCAAGGCCGTACATAAACTTTGGATTTCATTTGTTAAGTAGTGGATTCGTTTTTAAGAGTTTTGCTTATTTTGTGGTTGATATTGCTCGATGGAAGTGACATGATGAGACCCGCACTTCAAGGGAATTGATCAGGCAGAGGTGCATCAAACGAATGATGTGGCTGGAGTCTGGGGACCTGACGTTGGCTGGTAGCAATAGGAGACGAAAGGAAGTGGATGCAAGAGGCTTTGCAGAGTCAGACCCACTGTCAGTGAAAAGAGTCAGGGATCCCTAAGGTGTTTGCCCTTTGACCTGAGACAGTGACCTATATAAGTCAGGAAGAAGAGCTGCTTTGGAAAGATTAAATGAGCTTAGTTTTAGATATGTTAAGTTTGAAGAATAGTAAATAATCATTCCTGGCTTGCAGCTTCGAATCAGTTTAAAAATGAAAATGCAGAGCTGGAGAGGAGGGCCAGAGATAGGCTGGCTCCCCGGACGTCTTTGACAGTAAGCACGGAAGGAGAGGTGCCAGGAGGGCCAAGGGGATTCTGGGAAAAAGGAGGAGGCGATGAGGGCGTGCTCCACCCCATGGGAGGGAGGAGGACTGTGGCAGCACAAAGAGCAAAGTAGGAGAAACAGCAGTGGCCGAGAGGATGGTGGTTTCTTCATATTGGTGGTGTTTTATGTGTCTTAGATACCAAAAAGAATTCCTGGTAGAAGAAGTAAATGTTGTTTTATAAAATATGCTAGGTGTATGTAAGTAAATGGGTTCTATTTTTAATCATAGGAGACATTAAGATCCTTTTATATACCCATCTAATTTTTTTAGTCAAAAAATATTCTTCATATCTTGGTAAAATAGTATTGTCTTAAGTTGCTATCAAAAATGGACAAACTTAAAATGATTTTTAAAAATGATGTTTTATCTAGATGCAGGTAATTAATTAGGGTACAATTTATGAACTTACTGTTTTAAGGGGAGAAAGTAGAACTTTGCTGAGAGAATAGTTTGAAAAATGGGAATCCTAGTATAGAGGGCTTTATTTAGTTTATTAATATGACTTATCCAGAAGAGCTAAGGAATCATGGGCCCGTTAGGTTTTTTTAAACAGTAGGCAGTCCCAAAGTTCTGAGGCTTTAAACGACTGTCTTGGGGATCTGCAGCTCAGCTGGATGGATCCACTGACCTGGGCTTGCTTCATGCACCTCATCTGGTGCCACACTGGGCTCAGGGGCTTCATGTGGCCTCACTTACTCATGTGTCTGGCAGTGCTCCTGCTGGGGCTTGGCTGGCTTTGCATGGGGTGACAGGGAGATTGGGCCTTGTCTCTCTCATCATGTAGCAGCCCACATGTATTCACTCACATAGCAGCTCTTTTGTGGGGAAAAAGGTGTTGTTTGGGGGAAGTAAACGATCTGAAGAGCAAAGCTTGTTGGGGCCAGGCTCTAAACTGATTGCATATTATTTTCACCTCTTTCTTTTGGCCAAAGTGGCCACAAAGGGCAAAGCAGATTTTAGAGGAGGGGATGTGCTTTCTACTTCTTGACAGTCAGAGCTGCAAATCACTTTTTGTAATCCACAACAGACCAGTAGATAGAAATGACGTACAAAAGGAGGGCATTCTATTAATAGGCTGTTTTTAAATGTTTGATCACTTATTATTGAAGTTTGATTTTTCTTGTCTTTAGATTTTATCACTTTCTGGAGTAAAGAGAAGGCTTAAGAATTTAAAAAGTTTGAACTGTGTTAACTCTAGGAGTAAAATGCTTAATGTTAATTACTTTTCATGCGGAAACTCTAAATCTTTTTTTTTTCTTTTATCTTTTCTTCCTTCCTGTTTTTTTTGGTTTTGTTTTTTGTTTTTTGTTTTTTTTAAACTCTCTTAGGATGTTGGCGGAGGATGGCTGGAAGGAAAGAACAGCAAAGGAGAACGAGGTCTTGTTCCCACAGACTATGTTGAAGTAAGAACTAACTGTCATGTATTAATTAAACCTAGTCTTTGCCAAACATCTTTTTATGAATTACCCACTTAAAGGACAAACTGGAAGATAGCAACTTTATTTTTAATAACAACAATTTCCATTGTAAAAGTAGTACATGGTAATCAGATAAAATGTGGAGACTACGTTGAATTAGAACTGAAAAAAAATATTACTATAGGCCAAGTCCAAAAAGTGACTCCAAATTTTTAGGTTAAGTTCTTTCTGAGGATAGCAACTTTAATTATTTAATAAAAGTCCCTGTTTTTCATTTGCTCATATTATATAAAAGCTGTTACCCATAGTACTGTTTATTGTAGAATTGATTTATAAAGCTTATAAATTAAAGGTTTATAAACTATTGAAGTAGGTTTTTTATGTAGCTATTTTCTCCCTGTGTTAATTTAGGACATACATCTCGAGTCCTTCTTCCACTCCCATAGACAGAAGGGTCATGAATGAACTGCTGTGGACCATAGCTGGGTTAAACTATTATGATAGATGGCAAGGGCGGTGTTAGAACACCCTGAATGAATGAGGTTCCCAGCCTGAGACACACCCACTCAGCTGACAAACCTCTGCTGAGTCAACCTCCTGGCGCCCCCTGCTGGTTGTCTATAGGTCTCTCAAAACAAAGTACCCAGTTGGTGATAAGCTTGTCTCTGTGATAGAAACTAAGGTTGCCTGGTGCCCTGTGAGTACAATTGGAATGAGGTCAAGAGTAAAGGTACCCGTGGTTTCCCTCGGGTAGAGAGGAATAATGCCGTGGGAAGATGTTTCCCGGGGCTCTGCCTGCAGAATGGGAAGGCTGCCTGTTCCTGATTGAGTTGACGTGGGAAGTTTTGAATCCTTTGGAGAATCTGATGAAGTCTGTAGTCCTTCCTCTCAGAAATATGTGCATGCACATGGACCCCAACGTTTTTCATATAGTTTCACAGGGTTCACAGCCCCTTAACTAGGTTCACATGTCTTATGTTTATGTTGTATTTTAGTTGTGCATTCTGAATTCTAAAAGTTGACAAGAATGAGAAAAATCTGAGGATTTAAGTGGATACTGCCATCAACTGCATCTTTTAGAATTCTGCCTATTTACAGAAAGGAATAGTTAATACGGATGTTGTGGGGTCCTGCTTGCCCTTTAGAATATAACCCCCTTTTCCATAATAGCTGACAATTCTTACTTCCCCTCAGGGACTTTAACTGTGAAATAACTCTGATCTATGGAAATAATTGTGATTCTTCCAAATATTCAGATTTTGCCCAATGATGCAAAAGATCAATTTTCTTGTGGAAATTCCGTGGCTGACCAAGCCTTTCTCGATTCCCTCTCAGCAAGTACAGCTCAAGCCAATGCGCCAGCTGCCAGCAGTAACAGCCAGGTAAGTCTTACATCATCCTGCAGGATGAGGCTGGCTTTACTGAAAACAAAGTGCATTTGTGAAAGCTTGTGATGCGTTACAGCTGTTAAATGTTTGCGTGGCATTTCTGTTGGGTATTAACAAAGAACTCGCCTGTTAAACCTGCTGAAAACTGTTTATAAAGTTGACTATAAGAGAAAAGACAGGGTGTTCACTGAGAATGGCTTTTGAAAGTCTGGCATGATATGAACACAGGCCCCATAGTTGTGAATCTCCTGTCAAGTGAGGATATGGAACGAAAAGAAGTGTCCCGGGCTGAGGCAGCCAGTTTCAGGGCTCTGGCTGGGACAGGGGACGATTAGTCTGACCTTGGCACCTTCCAGATACTCTCAGAGCACGTGCAGCCCATGCCAGAGTGACTGCAAATCCAGCACTCAGCACTTGGTGCTATTATTGTGTAACTTCTAGGAAACTTAGAATAGTGGGACGAACTGAGGAAAATCCACTGGAATTTTACATTAATTTTAATGAAAAATTGATCAGTTTAGGTGATGCTGCCTAGTTCAGTTATTGCTAGATGATTACTTAGAGTGAGTGACAACAAGAAAATTGAGGAGATGGATATCAAAATGGTACTGCCGCCTACATACTTAGAAATGAATGGGTTTTAGAGAATGTTATTTCTTGATATTTTTTTCAACTATATAAAAGGTTTAAATCATGTGAAGCCAAATCATATCACTTATAATGATTTGCTTACAGAATGCCTATATCTTAACCTCCCAAGAGAGTTTATCAAAGTACTATTAACAAATATTAACTACAGATGTTATATACTTTATATAGCTTTTTGTGGACACCTTGAATTATGAATCAGTCTGGCCCAGATATTTAAAATTCAGAGGCAAAGTGATCACCATAGTTGAGCATTTTCCTGTATTTTGTTACTCTGTAATAGCTGAGAACATTAGTAGTTAAAGATTGCTGAAATTAAATGTGAAGAAACAGTAGTTAAACCTTACTTGAAGTTTAACCAGGGATTCTCAGCCTGACCACTGTTAACATTTGGGGCCCAATACTTCCTTACTGTGACATTCAGCAGCATCTCTGGCTCTATGCACTAGATGCCAGTAGCACCCCCATCATTTGTAACAACCAAAATGTCTCCAGATGTTGTCAGATGTCCCCCGGCGCCCAAGACAACCCAACTGAGATTCATCGAGCTAAACAAAAACATCAGTAAAGTGAGTTTACGTTAAGTTAAAGACAACATTTTAATAAAAGGGAATTATAATGAGATTATCATAGAGTAAGTGAAGGAAAGAAGATGGAAATATTTATCTTATTTTAATGCAAGAACCTACTTCAGCCGTTATCTCATGATATGCTGAAACGCTTTAGCTGATAAACACATTTCAAAATCAGGCATAGTCTATGGCCACGCCATCCTGAACAAGCCCAATCCTCTCTGATCTCGGAAGCTAAACAGGGTCAGGCCTGGTTAGTACTTGGATGGGAGACTACCTAGGAAGACCAGGTGCTGTAGGCGTGAAAAAATAAAAAATAAGGAATTATAAGCTGACAGGGTCCTTGCAATCTGTGAGGTCAACCAAGGGTTGCCTTGCCTAAAAAAAAATCAGGCACAAATCTTATTCTGTTCTATGAGTCCTTAGTATTTAAGTGTAGTAATATAAACTGATTAGCATAAATCTGGATTTTTTTTCTTCCAGGTTATTTAGAAGAAAACAATAACCAACTTTTAAAAAGTTGGATTTTTACCAACTCAGTCCAATATTAAATCTAATTAGATTCTTTGAAAGAAAAGAAAAAGTAAGCTGAAACTAGAACTAACAAAATACAGAAAGCATGACCATAATTAATTGAAACTTTGGATTTCATTTAAATCAAGCAAAAATATTTTTAACAGCCATTTATACTCTCAGTGATCTGGACTATGAGAGCAATTTAAGTAGGCCAAAATTGTGCTACGTTTTACAAATACAAGAAGATGTCACGAATAAGAAACCAGACAGCCATGTTTATTTGGCAGCTTTTAAACATTTCTGAATGTCAGTAAAAAACTGCTTTTGTTTCAGTGATGTGCTGCTTGGGATTTTCTCATTACTCTGGCCTGTGTTCTCTTGCAGAGGACAGTTTTATTCGGAGGACAAATGTGTCAGAGAGCCGGGCCTCTCTCTCCTCTCCCTGATCGGGCCATGCAGGGTGCACCCCATCTTTTCAGCCTGGTGCGCTGCAGACTTCTGTTTACCCTTCCTAGTACAGTTGATCTCAGTCAGGCTTTCTTCCCCCACAGGCAGGTTAAAGCTCCGCAGCTCAGTTGCTGGTTATCCAAAGGTCTGGCTATAGTATCTTTCTTTTAAATCATATATTAAAAAAAAAAAAAAATCCTCTAAAGGTCATGTCCATCCGCAGATCTCCTTGAATAACTTATTTTTGAACCTGGTAATTTTTTTTACTTATTCAAGCCTTACTTTGTATTTTTAATCTATATTGCATTTCAGAGAAACTAAATTCATAAATTTGTAACCAAATATATAAAATAGCACTTTAGCTTTTTGTTTTTCTTAAAACTTCTAATTTTGGGTTGCGTAGGGTAACCTTGTTGCTCTAGCTTCTTACTGAACAGTCACGGGGTAGGCGCAGTAACTGGTGGAGACGTAGCTGGCACTGATGCGTTCATTACAATGACCCGTTATGATCTTTCCCCCTTTGCTACTATATGAGGGAACCCTTTATCTGTAAACAATCCAGTCGCCTGGCTAGGTGCAGACTAAAATTGTAAACATCAGAGGATTATAATGCATTATTCTTTAAATGTGTTGGAGCACTTTAATTTTAAAAATGATAAAACTTTTATTTTTTAAATACTTGGAGAGAATAAAGAATTTTTTTTATAACCTTAGAAATATGAAAGGCCTTTTTGAGCAGGACACAATATCTAGCAGCCATTAAGAAAGAATTGCTACGTTAAATCAAAAAATAATATTAAACTAGGAAAAATATTTCTAACATGCCACAGATACTAGCTAATTTTCTACATCTACAGAGAAGAAAATGGGCAAAGTGTGTGAACAGAGTTCTCACTGGAAAGAAGTACAAATAGTAGATTCCAACCTGAGTCTAGAGAAGGTTTGTGTTCTCAGCACTGGTTGTAGGACCAGGAGCCATCTCCAGACCCTCACTCCATCATCTCCTGGGTTACCAGTCAGAACCAGTGCAGTTGTCACAGAAAGTACTTTGGGATTATTAATGATTTTTTAACAATTTAGTATCAAATGCTCTAAGTTAAGTGGGTATTTAGGAATATAACATCTTTTTATTATGCAGACATTTTCAGTGTCACATATATTATGAAGGAATTTTTATTGGTTAACAGATGAGAAGGCCATAGTACTTTTATGTTAGAACTACATTTTGCTTTTTCATTTCTCAAGAAAATCCATTTTAGGCCACTGAAAGGCCATTTTGTAGTCCATTTTTAAATAAATCTGCAAAAGAAACCTTCACCAAGGTATTAAGTTTGCTTATTATTTCATTATCTCAAATAAGGTCCATAATGCCTAGACCTCTCATAATTGCTTATCAAGATTTCCTCTCTACAAAACCCCCATCGAGAAGGTTCTCTTTGTCCCCCCACTCCCAAGTGAATCTCTTCAGTACTTGATGACAGGGCTTTGTAAGGAAGGTTGTATACATCCACTTATAGGATTTCTTGACATTTATCTTCAGAACTGCTTTAGGCAGGCAATACTAACTTCCCTTGTTTCTTTGATCTCAGATTCTTGCTTTATATATGACAGCTTTGTGCATGCAGGGAACCTTTCAGAAATACATACGAGTGAAATGTATTGGTGGTGGTGTTTGTTTTTATCTAACAGAAAACACATGACAAAAGCAAAGGTTTTGTTTATTTCTACCTTAAAACCGCTACGATAAAGGGCTAATCAGCATTGTTATATGTACAGCTCACCATCAGAAGAGTTCCTGTAAAAGCCCATTTAGCATGAACTTTCATTAGCTCTATCTGGAAGTCAGTGTTCTTTTGCTATTTGTGGCATCATGAAACTACCTATTTTAAAACCTTGTGCTAACAAAAGAAGTAAATTATCTAGGCTAATACAAGTATTATTCATTTTCTAAGGCAAATTTTATTCTTTTGATTTTCTCTATTTAAAAAATAAACACCTGGAATTGGCATCTGGGGGTTCAGAATGAGAATTAACTAAGGATTTGTTAAGCCGTTTAAATTTCAAGGGGTAATTTCTAGTCAGTTGTATTGATGTGACTAGCTACCAGTGGGTCCTAATGTTCTAGCCTCATTTTAAAAAGAATGTACAAGTTTTATATTTTATTAATGGTTTTTTGAAGTCAATAGGACTTCATCTGTAGGATTAGATGATGTCTTTTGAGCAAATAATAAAGAATAAAATAGGAAATTTTACAACTCTTCTGTATTTTGGCCTGAAATAGTTAAGCTCTTTACCTAAAAGAATTTTATACCCTCTGTAGGCCTTTTTGAAAAAAAGAGTTGTTAAGTCTGTGTCAGAACACTGAAGTGTTCTTGAGTACAGGAATCACATTATTTGCTTTGTATTTCCACTTCCTAACACAGTTGGCACGTGGTCATTAAATGTTTGATAAATGAGGAATGTCAAAGACTGGTCATGTGACTTGGCAAAGAAAAAAAAAGAAAGAAAGCTATAATAACCTCAACCTTCACAAAACAGGTAGCTTTTCATTTATTTTTATTGTATACCCCTGGGCAAAGTCTCGCCCTGGATGTTTCTAGTTGCAAAATTTTTCTTTCTTTCCTTCTAAGCCGGAAACCATTTATTAGGGTGTACTCGTATGATAGGCCATGGCATGGTGAGCTAAATGACAACACAACCCATAGGATATAGAAATGTGTGATGGAGACACAGCTAGAGTTTCCCTCCTTGGTAATGAGTTGGAACCCTCGAACGCTTCTCTGGCCTCTCCTCTGAGATGATAATGTAAGAGGTAGTGAGCCAGGGTTAGGGACTCCTCTTACCTGATGGACTTAGCAAGACAAGTGACCCACATTAAACTCCGTGTGTCCTCTGTAAGAGGCCAGATGGGCAGTGGCAGCTATGACCGCTCATCACTGTCTTTTGAGCCTTCGTATGTCCTTTGTACTCCTGTGTGCTGGCCTGGTAGAAAGCAGCCTGAATGAAATATAAATGATCTTTTTCATGATTCTCAGACCTAGGTCACTTGAGGTCTGACCTAGTTCAAGTGGACGCAGAAATAATGGCATTTGTTGCCCAGCTCTTCATCTGCCCCATCCTCTCTGAGTGTTGTTTTCATGGTCTGTGCGGTGAACGTTTTTTTCTTGGACCATGTCTTGTCTACTTACCGGGTACCCTGTTAATTGAGTCAGCGCTCACTGTTGTTACCTGACAAGCTCTTGTTTAGGTTCTTACTGCATTTTCATTGACACCTGTTGCAGAAGTAGGAGTTTGATTCTTATTATTCCAGGTTCCCCAAGGATGTCTATAAGGAGCAAAATACAACAAAACCAGAACCTGTCATTTTTGTGGTTGGCAGTTACAGACTAGTGTTTTTGTTTTCTTTAAACATTCTTTTTAAAATAACCTTTTATTGTTGTGGAAGCAGTACATATGTTCGTGTGTGAACATGGGTGGGTGCACCCATGTACCCATATGAGACATGTATGTATAGGAGTATTTACTGTTGGTAACCTTTTAAAAGTTGACAATCCTTTCCTTTTTAGTAAATTTCATCTCACATATTCAAACCAAATTTAATATCCCAGCTGGCCCCTAATTGTTCTTTACAACTTATTTGTAAGTTAGTGTCCAGTCTAGGACCAGGCATTACATCTGGTTATGTCCATTATGTCCCTGTAAATTCTTTTTTCCAGTGTCTGCTTTTTTAGAATTCCGCCTTAGCCACTTGTATAAAATTCTTACGTTCTGGATTGGTCTGGTTGCTCCTTTTTTGTTGCTTCACATTGCTCCTCTGTCCTCTGTACTTCTTATAAAGGCTCAAAGGATTCAAATTGCACATTTTGGGCAAGAATATATCATAGGTGAGATTGTGTATTCATATTGCATCGCATCAGAAGACGTCATATCCGATCAGCCCACCATTACTGATCACAGTGACCTCGGGTCAAGCTGATGACAGTCTTGTGCCTCCATTATCGAGTTATATTTTTTCCGTGTGACCAGAAAGTAATCTGGTATTAATTTAATGCTATTAACGATTCACCTAATGGTTTACCAGCAATGGATAATCCTTGCCTGCCTGAGTCAATGTTATTTCTTCCACATTTACTGAACTGACTTTGTTCTGTAAAGTAGCACTTTCCTCCATTAACTGAAGCTAGTTAGCTATCTTGAAAACGTTTGTATTGAAATTCCATATAGATATCTAATTCTTTCCCTTTAATTGCCTGTATTCAAAGTAAGATGTTCTTTAAATAGCTGCTTCAAATAGGGACAATGAGTTTTCCTGCCTTTCTTTTTTTTAGTATATTATGGACCCGTGGATTTACATAGATTCATTGTGTTTCAGCCCTCTAGAGTGGATTTTTCTTTATGCTTAAAATTATTACCCCTTGGAAGCCCATTGAAAGTGTTTCCTCTGTCTCATCAATCTTCAAAAGCTTTCTTGCTCTTAAATATTGTTAATTCTATCATCTGTGTTATTACTGGGTCAGCTATGATTTATTTTTATCTTGTTATAGGTCATATTTTCCTGCTTTTCATGCCCAGTGATTTTTTATTGGATGCCAGACATTGTGATTTTTACTTTGTTATGTGCTGGATGTTTTTGTATTCCCATAAATAGTTTTGATCATTGTTCTGGCATGCAGTTAAGTGACTTAGAAACAGTTTAATTCTTTTAGTCTTATTTTTAAGCTTTTTAAAGTGGGACCAGAGCAACATTTAGTATAAGGACATTTTTGCCCTTCCATGGAGACAAAACCCTTTTTAGCTCTGTATCCAGTGCTCTATGAATGATGGAGTTTTCGGTTCTGGCTGGTGAGGCGGGCCCTGTGTGAGGGGTTGATGCTCAGTCCTGTCACATGCACACGCTGCTGGTCCCTTCAGTCAGATCTCCCTGGCAGGCTTCTGCCCACACGCCCAGCTCTGTCCCTCAATTCACAGTGACCACTGGGCTTCATGTGGGTTTTCCACCCCCCAGTCTGTAGCCTGGAAAGTCTTTCTAGGCAGGGACCCGGTCCTTTATTCCTGATGCCCAGTGGTTTGAAAACAGTTGCATATTGTATCATTATCATTTTTATGTTTTTAATTTTAAGTGGATGCGTAAACTGATCCCAGTTACTCTGTCTTGTCTTCTTTGTGTATTAATGGACCTCCAAAACCAAGTTTCTCTACATATATAAAATAGAAATAATACCACCACTTGACCTCACAAGGCAGTTGTACCTGAAAGTGCATTCTTATAGCACCATAAACATGAAATAGTGGCAGTGACTTTCCTAGTAGATAGTGGTGGAGCTGAGGTTTGAAGCCTGGGAATTGGACTCCCAAGTTGTCCTTTTAACATTGATGCCAGTTTGGCCATTGATTGGCTTCATGGGCGTGTACCAGTTTCTGTTCTCACAACGATGCTGCATACTGAGCCAGTCTGGACCTCGGGGTACACACCAAAAGACCTTGACTCCTGAGTCCATGGCCTGGCCAGGCTGCTTTGTGCTCTCAGCCAGGCTTGATACGATTCCCCGTGACTCTGCTTATCTCTTCTGGGCTCTCTCCCATGTGTGGTGGCCATAAAAACAGAAGGTTCAGAATCTTAACATTTTTTAAAAAGCTTGGCTCTGTGTTCGCCCTTGAGTTTTCTTCATTGGCTGTGTGACTTGCATTTGTTCCATTCCTTCTGCACGGCCTATAATTATCTTTAGTGCTTCGGGGATACCGAGTCATGACGAGTCTTCAGAGCCTGTGCTGATGCATCGAGGATGACCCACCACTGCACAGCCGGAGCTTTGCTTTTTGCACGTCACGTTTGTGAACGAAGGGCATGCTGGACTTTTCTCATGAACTTAGCTTTGCTATGATTTTGCTGTTTTTAGTTAAAAGTTTTGGTATACTCTTTTTTTTTTTTCCTCCATTTACCGAGCACCTTTTTTATTTTAAGATGGATGTTTTGGCTCAGTTTGGTTGTGTTGAAAGTCTCAGCCAGTCACCACCTTCTTCATCTTCTCCTTCTCCTCCTTCTTCCATAAATAAGGTAAAATTCTAACTTGAATGCAAGAGCAAATAAACGTTTAAAACGCCTAGAAGTAATACTTTTTTCCCAGTGAGGTCATTGTTTCAGGTAAAGTATCTCACCAAAGCTCTTCTTGGGGATGTGGAGAACTCT
The DNA here is from genome assembly GCA_004027375.1 of Macroglossus sobrinus. NCBI lineage: Eukaryota > Metazoa > Chordata > Mammalia > Chiroptera > Pteropodidae > Macroglossus > Macroglossus sobrinus. The sequence continues at coordinate 132,142 of PVKZ01002692.1, forward strand.
TTAATCAAAAGCTTCTCTATTAATACGATCTGGCATTGTAACCATTTGGAAATATAAGTGTCTGATCCTTTCCTCTAAAGTATAAACTAATAGGTGAACTGTACTCGTGGGGATTTACTCAGAGAAATGCCAAACTTCATTTTTTTTTTTATATTCTAGATGAGCCCCCATATAGTAAGATAACGTCTCCTGAACGCATACTATGTGCCAGATATTGTATTAAGTGCTTTTTATTCACTGTGTCATTTAACCCTTATAAAGTCCTATGAAGAAGTTAATGTTACTATACCTACTTTTTAAGTGTAGAAACTAAGAGAGATGGAGTAAATTGCCCAAGTTCATGCAACTAGTAAGGGCTACAGCTGGGATTCAGACCCAGGTAGACAGCTCTAGAGCCTAAGTTCTTAACCACTGCGCCTACGTGAAATTTACTCGAATCAAATTTTGTTGAAACCAGTGGTCCCTGAGATTTAGAAATCAGTGGACCAGTACTCCTACCCTTGCCCGCTTTTGCCCCGTATTATGTATTTGTAAGCCGCACAGCTTCCCTGGAGTTATCTCGGGAACAGCCGTCGCTGCCCACCCCGCATGGCCACGCTGGCTCCGTGCTGTGGTCTTTCTGGCTCCACAGGCAGGTACAGAGCAGATGGTCTGCTTTCTGAAGAAACGCACCTTACGCTGTGTCCTTTCAGCGGATCTCTTTAAATAAGTCTCGTGACGCAAAGCCAGTGTAAATGTATTTCTCTGTTGTCTTGTGAGGGTAGAATAGCTTTTCAATTTGGAGTGCTAAGTCAGCAGAAGTGTTGAATCAAGTGCCCCTGGCCTAAGGAGCATTAAATTTAGTTGGTGTAGGGTTAGGGAGAGAGACAGATACAATCAGCCAGTTTTGGCACAAAGCAGGTTAAAATGCATTTATAGCAGAGGTGTTGACAAACATGCTTTTGGAGTGTTTTATTTTAACAAAAACTTAATTTACTAAGCATTTACTACACGTCAGGTCCCACGTTCAAAGGCAACAGGAAATCCCTGGTGACCCCGATAGACACAGCCCTTCTCTGTGCCCCCTGCATGCATTCTAATGGAGTTCAGAAGACAGAATGATTGCATACAAAAATCTGTTGCATTTACTAACACTTTGTTCAGACTTCAAGCATTGAAAAGTTTAATGAATTTCATAGTGAATAATCATATACTCACTCACCTTCTAGATTTTTTATCATTAACATTTTACTCTTCTTGCTTTATCACAAATCTGTCTGTCTGTCCATCTGTGCCTGTCTTCATCATCCAGCTTTTCTGCAGTATGCTGACACTACACTTACACCATAGGAGGCATTGTTATTTTAAGAGCATGGTATGTCTTGTGCTGACGATAGCTTTTTCTGTATTCGACCACAGCAGGTGATTTTTCTAGAAAAGACTCAGGTTGCTATACCTAAAGAAAATCCAATTCCCTCTTTGTGAAATAATGACAGTATTACAAAGGGTGAATGTCTGACAAAGAATACTGTGTATTTCATACAGATGATCAAAAACATCATATTTAACCACAATTTTTTTTGAGTCCTTGCCACTTTATGTAAGGCATTTTGAGAATCTTTAAGAGAAATTTTTTAAAAATAAGACAGGCTTGAGCCCATGACTTACTAGTGGGAGTGACCACCTGATACACAAGTGACTACCAGAGGACTGCCTGTGGGGGGTGGTGGCAATCAGCGAGCAGGCTCGGAGACCAGGCCCTTAGTGGGGGTAGGACTTGGCAAAAGTTGGGAAGGTGAGAGAGAAGGCTTTCTGTGCAGATAGAATCTTGTAAGCAAAGGCGAGGAGGTGGGGAAGTTTGGGAGACTGAAAAGGTGAAGCGTAGAGTGAGGGTTAGCGGCAAGTAAGAAAGGAATGCCATGGAAGGAAAAGTTAGAACCGTGATTGACGGTCCAAGGAGCGTGGGTTTATTCCATGGTCAGCGAGAGCTAACGAAGAATTTGTAATTATGTGTGGTTGGTAGAGTCGGGTGAGGTTTGATACCATGAATAGAGGAAAGAGGAGAGGACGAAGATGAAGACCTTGCTGAGGAGAAAGGAGAGAAGGGAGAAAGTTGGAAGAAAGGAGAGAAGACGCACCACGGAGTTGGAGCAGAGGAGCAGAAGGAATTATTTATCGTGTGACCGAACGCCTGCGATTAAGGGACCAAGAGGGTTATTGGGAGTTGAAAGCAAAGAAGTTAGAGGCCAAAGTATGGGGAGGGCAGGTTCAGAGAAAGACAGAATGTGGCAGACGGTGTGAGCTGATTCATAGTTATCTATATTAGAGGAGGGGCCCCAGTGGTCAGGAAAATGTCATCTGAGAGGCAGGGGGAGGGGAGGGAAGAGGAGAGAGATTTGGAAAGATTTGGATCAGGCTTGGAAAGATTTATGGGCAGGAATCACATAAAACCAACATGGAGTGTTCCAGGAAAAATAAGAAAGGACAGAGAGAAGCAATTAACTTGATTTGTTTAAAAGGATTTCATAACCTTCATAGAGAGCTAAGATCATACACATTACAAATAATACAGCAGTTATAAGCAGTTTGTAAACAAAGTTTTAAAGAGAACTATCATCTTATATGTTTCTGTCCTAAATTTTAATTTTTTAGGATACTTACTATGGACAGTCTACATTTGATTTTTTTCCCCTCTATATTGATGAAAATCTTTCTCTGACAGTTTGCTAACACTCATAGTCTTATTGTCATGGTAATGCTGAACTTTTCACTTTTCCTGTTTTTCTGGCTTAGGGCCTTTCTCTTCCTTTTCAGATGACTTCATTTAGCTTCTGTCAGTCTTTCCACACCAAGTCAGGCGGCCTGGGTTTGAGTTCTGGACTGAGGCTACCCAGCTAGACAGAGGTCGAGCCAGAATCCCAAGCCCCTGGCCGCCGGCCTGGAGGGAAGCCGTGCTCTGCTTCTAACTGAGCCGCCCTCAGCACGCCGCCATTTATGGAAATCCCAGTCAAGCGAATGTCTGTACTCACTGTCACCTCACTGTACAAAATCGTACTTCTTGAGGTTTTATTCTAAAAACCCTGTAGTTTATAGCTTGGAGGGCACAGAGTATGTACTGCTGAATAACACCCTCCCTCAAAGAAAACTGCAGAAGAAAGGGACCCTCATAAATGAAGTGATTGCCAGACCCTCAGCATGACTGCCTGTCTTTCCAGTGCCCACTAGAGTGTCTCGAAGGTGTCACCTTGTAAGTCATGTGTCCAAGAAATTCAGTCATGTGATGAAATGTCTTTCTGCTATGAATATAAAGATACTAGAATGAGATCATACTTCCACATGTAAAACATATGTTCTGTTTTTGATGCTTCTTGTACGTGGCAGGCAGTTGTCCACCCCATCTGCTGTCACTTAGGAGTGAAAAAGGCCAACCGCCATAGAATTCTAGAATGTCAGAGAGGTATATTACACAGTTTGGGTAAATTTATTACAAATCAATCTCTCTCTCTCTCTCTCTCTCTCTCTCTCTCTCTCCCTCCCCCCCTTCTCTCTTTACTAACACTGGGTTTTGTTTTAATGTAAGAAAGAAAACTCAAGTGAAGGGGAAACGTTGCTATTTCACTTTCTTGGATAAACAAATTTAACATCAGAATTTTTTTTTTAATGGCAGTACTTGTTTTCCCTGAATTTATCTATAAATTTAAGATGATTCAAATGAAAACTAGGTTTTTTTCAAAATTTGCCATCTTGATGTTAATGTTGTTCTGTTCAACCTATGAAAGATCTTATGCTAAAGTACTAATGATGTTTTATCTAGTGGGCTCTAAAGTAGCTTGCTACTTGCACAGATAGATTAATAGGATACAATGGAGTCTAGCAGTAGGCCCAAGTCCAATATGATAAAGGTGACATTTCAGATTACTAGAGGAAAAATGGATTATTCATTAAATGGTGTTAGGACAGCAGACTAACTACAAGAAAAAAATTAAGCTGAATTTCTATATTTTTTCTTATACTGATATAAATTCCAGGTAGCTTAAAGATTTAATATTTTTAAATGAAGGAACCAAAAAAACAGAAAAACCATGGTTGCCTCAGGGGTGGGTACAGCAAGGGCAAGAAGTGGGCTACAGGTACTCTTCCTGCAATGCCCCTTGAAATTGGGTGCCATGTGTTTCCTGTTCCAAAATTTTATTTACAATATTATTAAACTATAAAACTATTCTAAGGACTAATGAGAGAAAATATTTTAAAAATAGTTTTGGAGTATGGTAGCCCTCATTTGTGCAAGATGGAACTCCTTGGTATGTCAGTAGGAGTGTAGAAATGTAACTGCAATCTCTTCAGAGAGCAATTTGACAAAATTCATCAATTCTAAATGCAGTCTCATTAGCCTAGCAATTTTTCTTCGGGAATTTCACCCAGATTTATTGGGCAGGTAGGGGAAGGATGTATAAGGATGTGCATTGCAGCATTATTTACAGTAGCAAAATACTGAAAACTAAGTGAATGAGTATCACCATCTGCTGGTTAAATTATGAGAAGTAAATGCAATAGAACTCTCTGGAGCCATGTAAAAGAAAGATGTCATCCAGATGTGCTGATGTACTTTGGAGAATGTTTCAGGCTGTTAAGTGAAAAAAAAAAAAGAAAAAATACAGAGCAGAAAGTATAATTTGGGCTCACTTATATTAAAACCAAAAAGGATCTCTGTGCATGGAGTGTGTAATTACATAAAGGAATTTTGTCAGTAGTAGTTGTCTTTGAAAGAATTGACGTCTTAAGGTGGTAGGCATATTTTAAATTGCATGTCCATTTATTCTGTTTGAATATTTTAAAGGGAATGTATTACTTTCTCAAATAAAAATAACACCTAATTAAACCTAATACAACCAATTGCTATAAACCAGTTAAAGTAAATAAAACAGATCCTCATTATTAGCATGTATACTCTCCAAAACATAATGTTAAGTGAAAGAAAAGACCCCTTGCAAAAGGATACATACAGTTTAATGTTGTTTAGTTCAGCTTAAAAACAAAAGTTGCTTATGAATGCGCACATGTGTGCTGGAAGGATAGAAACAAGCAGGAATGAATTCAGCAGGAATGAATTCAGCCTCAGAGAGTAGTTACTTGGGAGAAGGAAGCAGAGAGGGCATGGGGCAGCCTGCTCTGCCAATTTCTTTGTTGCTGTACACAGTTCCTGAGCAAACGTGGCAAAATGTTAACACCAATAACATCAGGTCGATGCTGCTTTTGTTCTTCTTACATGTTTAAATTTTATTCAAATTTAAAATGGTTTTAAATTTCTACTGATTTCTTTCAGCACCTCTATTGTCTGTTGTAGTCAGTTGTTATGTCATTCCTGCTGATCTGAGTCATATTTTCTAGATGTCACAAATATTCTTCTCCTTTTTTTACTCCTAACAACAGGTCAGCAGTGGCAATGACCCCTGGTCAGCCTGGAGTGCCTCCAAATCTGGAAACTGGGACAGCACAGATGGCTGGGGAGCCAAGCCAGAGGGGGCCGCAGCCCAAAGAAATACATCTAATAACTGGGACACTGCCTTTGGTCATCCCCAGGCCTACCAAGGACCAGGTAAGGAAGAGAGCTCTGCTGGCGATGGGGCCCACCTGAAGACTAGGGCATCTGAATCAAAAATGGATTTTAATCCAAGGAACTCATCTTAGGTGCTCTTAATAGTAAACTTATTTTTCTGGATCCTAATGTAGGTAGTTGTTGTTATAATCTTTAGTCCAATCTCAGTTGTCTGTCAAGGAGTCCCAAATACAAATACTCGCAGGGGCCAGGTCCATAAAGCAGAAGACAGAGTGGCCCCGTGGGGCTGGGACGATGGAAGGGCAGCGCCCCACCCTCGCCAGTGGATCGATGCCATTGCAGGACACCTGGGCTGGTGTTCCTGGACCTGCACAGTCCCAGAAAGAGACTGGAAAGCTCAAGTTTTATGTCATCTTCATACTTTAAAATGTTAGCAGCTAATACATTTGTTTTTGAATCTTGGGCCCCCAAAAATGTGTATACAAATTGAATATGGTTCATCACCTGCCAGTATATGATCTCTGCTTAGCTCTTTCATCTTTTCCTCAACTACCTGTTTGACCACCAGGCTATTTAATGGAATCACTGAAGCAGAATAGGAATTTATAGAAGGGGGGCAATTCAGGAATGAACAAGTGGTATTTATGTTTGTTCTGAAATTAAATATAAAAATAAAAATCTGCTCAGTGTTTTTTTATGATCCCCCTATGAGCCCATTGTGCCAGAAATTGAGTGTGCTACGTGGCAGGGAACTTGCATGCGGGAGCCATAAAGGGCACAGGCACTGGTCCCATGCCCCCACTCGTGTAGGCAGGAGCTGGACTCTTGGCAGGCCCGGGAGTCATGGGCTCGGTAGACATGCTGAGACCAGCCTGCTGACATCAAGTTCTATAGTGATTTGGCGTGGCCCCAGGAAACTTGGCCCAGATCCTTCTGATACTTATATTCTTTTCTGTTTTGGCATTTGTCTCCCATGGTGGCACTGTTAGGGCAGAGATCCCATGGCAGTTTCCTGCCTAATAACAAAAGGACACCTAAGACCACCAGAGGTGGGAGACAGAGGCATAGAACAGGGAGGAGGAAGGAAGCGGGAGAGCTGACAATGCCTTGTCTGACGCAGATGATGGTCATGTTAGGCTACCGATGCTGGTTAATTACTTCTCGTCTCTCAATTTTTCTCTTTCCGTTTCTCTTCCATTCCCCAGTCTGTTTCTTTCCATCTTTCCCCTCATTGCTCCTCCTCACCTCTATTATTATTGGTGTTACACAGTTCCTTTTCAGAGTCCTTTCATCCCTTTGTCCTCTCCAATCATCTTGACTTAAAGGCTATTGATCTGGTTATTTGCAAATTTCTAAAGCAAGATTTATCAGTGAATGGGCCTCTAGGAGGCTTTCCTTATACCACATAGTGTTTTCATGGTCTGCATTTATCTGAAGCTATTGAACTGACAGTCTTCTAAGTTGTTTCTAACATGCCTTCTGCTGTAAGAGGCAGAATCTACAGTTCAAGCCTTAAAGCCGAACTAGGTCCTGTATTCCCTGTACTCTTCATGTCTGCATTATACTTCACCCTTTTCTCCTTTTTCAATTGGTTAACCCACTTCATAGTTTTTACCAGAAAATTAAGTCATTCCATTTTTATTTTGTTTTTCTTTACTGACAATCTTCCATGCCCACACCAGCAACTGGTGATGACGACGACTGGGATGAAGACTGGGATGACCCCAAGTCGTCCTCCCCCTACTTCAAGGACTCAGAGTCCGCCGAGGCAGGCGGTGCTGCGCGTGGGAACAGCCGTGCTGGCTCCTCGTCCATGAAGCTGCCACTTAACAAGTAGGTTTGAAGGGAGTGGGGGGGCGTGGCCTCCTCTCTGCGTAGAACAGACAGAAGGTACAGAGGGGTTTTCCTGTTCTCAGTAATCTATGGCGTGTTAGGCTTGATTTGGTCATTTTTATTTTGATCGTAGCTTGGAAGCTTATTTAAATTTTTTTTTTCATTTTAAAGGGAAATATTTATAAAATTTAATGATCCGCAGACACTGTTTTTGCCTTTATCAACTCTGTGACATGTTAAGGTTTCACTCCTGATGTCACAGGAAAGCTAAAAATAACTGTCTTTTAAATATTTTACTACTTTTCGGTCACTTACCGTCTTGCCAGGCATTGTGCAAAGCAGTTCGCATGCATTCTCAGGTGGCTCTCGCTTCCCTGTGCGGTGCACACAATCTCTGTTTTACTGTGGGAGAAATGGAAGCCCAGGGAGGTTGAGTGAGTGCCCACGCTCACACGGGTGGTAAGTGGTCTGGTCAGGATTCCAGACCAGACCCCAGGGTTCTGGGTACGTGCTCTGAACTGCTGTGCCTCGTGTGTTTGGGACTTTGTTTTCACTTAGTTTCTCTTAGGTTAAAAAAAAAGTTTTGACCGGTACTTGTAGATAACGCCGTTTAACAGGAAAGCGTGTGGAAAGGGGAGAATATGGACAGAGCGTTGTAGGATGGATGGCTTGGTAGAGAGTTCTGGGTGAGCCTGCAGTTTATACCAGTGTAGCTTGAAGGAGACATAATTTAGGATGTCCATAAGAATCTTCAAGCACTCTTTCCTACAGCAGTTATGTTTAAAATAGTTTTATTTTCTAAAGTTACTAATACTTTTTCTCAGTGTCCCAAGTTCACGATTCAGAGCAGATATTAAGGAATGTTAATTCATACCTGGAAAAAATTGTAAACAGAATGTTAGATATATCTATCTAGATATCAAGCTCTAGTTCTAGATCTACATACATATGTATATGTTTAATAAGTCCTACAAGTTTTTAGTATATTTAAATAGCATCAATGATTGAGTTATCTTTTAGCTACACACTTTTCCTACCTCTCTATCTAGTTTCTTCCACAATGTATTTTCATACTCAATTGCTTGTCTAATAAAATTAGTCATTTTATTACTGCATCTTGTTTCTTAGAGTTAAATTTGAAGTTCTCAGTATGGTCCTAGTGATGTATACTACTCTCAGTTCTTTAAACCTAAAAACAGTATATTTAAAACCCGTTTAAATAGAATGTGCCTCTTAGCTCCAGTTGGCAAATGAGGAAGCAGAGACTGGGGGGGACAAATGACCGGCCAAGTTTTTGTTGCTAGAAAGTGAGATTGTGGCTGATGCCCAGGTCTCCGACCCCTCTCCTGGGCTTCCCGCCGCTCCTCACTCGCTCTCTGATTTTCTGTGTGATCTTGAGAAAGTTGGACCACATGTCTAAACCTCGGTTTCCTCATCTCTGAAGTGAAGGGATTGGCTTTAAGAATTCTTTCTGTTCTAAAATTTCATTCCAGGTTGAAACTAAATTAGAGTGGTCTTAATTTACACCTGCACAGCTGACTTGTCTCTCTCTGTGGTCATTTAAATTCCTTTGTATTTTTATTAGAGTAAATAAATAAATGTGAGTAATTTACTCACATTTATAATAGTTGTAAATTTTTTTAAAGTTAATATTTTTCAGCAAATTAATTCATTGTGTATGATAGCTATATTCTGCAATTTATGGAAGATAAACCTTATTCTAGAAAAGATTAGAAATTTAATACACTTGAGCATTATAAAATCTATCTTGATAATACTCAAAATAATAAATCTCATTGCTGTTCAGTGAGTCTTAAGTGACTACGTGGTCAGTCCTAGAGTTTGCTGCGGTCCATAAGAGGACCAGAAGAAGCGTGAGATGTTATTTCTACCCTCAGAAGCTTGCAGTTCAGTCAAGGGTTTGTCACTATGTGTAATCGCCAGATTTTTCCATCAGCATTGTCTACCAAAAGTGTAGATTCTTTAATAAAAGTGTTCCAAGTTAGCCCATTAATTTATTAGACATTTAGTGTGCTCCCCTTATTCCTCGAGGTCCTGGGAATGCAGGTGCTCTGTCTGAGATGCTTCTGGGCTGCTGTAATGTCCTAGTGGACAGCGGCGGTTACGCGTGATAAATCGTATGGGAGGGGCATGCTCAGAATGTTGAAGAAGCACAGTGAAAGCTACCTGAGGCTTCAGGAAGTACTTTCAAAGAGATGATGGCATAATGAAAAATAATTTTTTAACTTATAAGTACACACTAGGCTTTTTACATAAATTTTCTCATTTAATTCTCTTATCACCTGAAAAGATAGGTCATATTGGTCCCATTCTTCACACAAGGAGCCCGAAGCTCTAAAGTTAACATAGCTTTTGTTGGAGTTGGATTTGAGATTCAAACCCAAGGCCATTTGGCTCCTAGACACCACTTGATTCTCTCTTGTATGAGCCATGTTTTAAAGACGTCTGGGGACAAGGGAAAGGGGAAACTCAGTCGAGAATGAAAGAGATTCAGGCCTCTGAGAGCATCACGTTGGCCCTTGACCTGGTATCTGAATGAAATCAGAAGTAGCTGGTATTTTGTAGAAATAACATTTCTTTTTTCTATTTTGGCTATTTTGCTTCCTGAGGATTTTTTTTCTTGTTTATTATTATTTTTTTTAATTATAAAACCCAAATTAATCTTGTCTTCTTTAGAAGTAGCACTTTCCAGCTTTTCTCTAATTTTAGAAATTTGCTTTGGATTTAGATTTGATTCCTGGCAGTAGCCAGTTTCATTACATTTTAGGTCTCTACTAAGAAGACTGGTTTCCTTTGTGTCTCATAAACTGGCTCTGAGGGAAGCCAGCACAGGGCTCGGGAAGCGGCTTCGGGGTCACTGTGGCTTCTGCAATTTGGAGACATAAATTCTGGTGTGTGGCCACTGCCCATGTGGCCAGCTCCAGATCATAAGCGTATTACCATTTCCTCCTGTGACCTGGGAGACATTTTTCTGTGCCCTTCACTCTTCGTGGGGTGATAGTTTCAGATCCAGTTAAGCAAATAGGTATCATAAATATACCTCCTGGAGTCACACTGTTCTCTTACTAGATAAAGCTTGATTAAATGACTAATTGGCCATTGAACAATCTGATTATATTGGGTTTCATTTACCACACTTTCCTAGGTCTAGTACATCTGAAAGATAGAACAAGGTTAAAACAGTTTTAAAGTAAATGCGGATGAGAACTATAGAATTCTTTTAAGGAAAGATTTGACTCACAAGCATTTGTCTTCATGATTAGGTTTCCTGGATTTGCAAAACCTGGGATGGAACAGTATTTGTTGGCCAAGCAACTAGCAAAACCCAAAGAGAAAATTCCTATCATTGTAAGTTTATTCGTTTTTGTTTCTTTGCTGCTGTTTCTGATTAAGCTCTTTTATAATGCTTTAAAGCTCAGAGGGTTATTACTCATTTGGAAAGTATTTTTCAACACACTTAATGCTCCAAATAACTGACAGTATTTGTTAGTATTTTAAGAGTACTAAAGATAATTAGCATAAAGTGATGCCTATCGTCTTGTTTAGATAGTCTTTATATTTACCTTTTAGACTTAGTAATTGAACCAACACCCCCCATACTATATTCTTTTAACAATTTTTCTTCTCTAAGGTGTCTTGAAGTATCTTTTACATGCTGTTTTGCTGTCAGCCTTATCTAGTTAGCTAATAAACCCAACTCAAATATTTAGGTTTCTGCCCTGGCAAAGTACATGCCTGTTACCAGAAGAAGGTACCTTTTCCTCTATGTTCATATAATTAGTCTATCTTCCAGTAAACAAGCTGTCAGGTAATGATAAGGGGCTAGCAAATAAAAGCTAGGAGTTAAGGACGCCATTAAGACTATCTGTCTTAGAATAACTTCATTGTCATTCAGCACGCCGATAGATTTCCTGTGTAAGAGCTGTGTAGCTGTGTACTCCCAGATGAGATTCTGGGAGAGAACTGTGGCTGTCTTCTGACCCTGCTGGCTTAGCCCTGTGACTCTAAGATGGGGGAAACCTGAGTGCAGTCACCATGGACTCAGACAAGGGCGAGGAAACACCTGCTCGTATTCGGGCATCTCTGGGTCTTAGGAAACTTGATAAAAGTGCATGGATGATATTGGAATTATTTTATTACTTGTTCCTACACCTTGGAAAAGCTTAAGATCCTAGGAACCTCCAGAGAGAAAGACTGTGACCAAGATCCCTGTTCATCCTTCTTCCCTCAAAGCAAATTTGAGATTCTTACTTCTGAGTGGTTAAAGATAATTTTATGTTTTTCAGACTTTCTTGTAAATACTAAATATGTATCATTGTATTTTATTAAATTTAAAACTCCACACAGTGTAGAGCCATTGGCCCTGCCCCTTGGACTCTCAGAGGGGACTTTGTCACAAGCTTGGTAATGGTTGTGAACAGAACATTTGCGTTGGTCCCCCAGTGTTTGAACTGTCCCACGAGTCTTAGGTAGAGCTGGGCCTTGTAACCCACAGGCAACTCCCTGCGTGGGCTTCTTGCATGGGAAGAGAAGCTGAGGAAAGCCATCAGGTCTTTAGGAAACGAAGAGAAAGCAGAGATCTGGTTCTTTGCTTAATTTAAGGTGCAGTAAACTTCCCTACTAATAAAATGTGACTTGTGGGTGTTGAGCCCTAGTGGATCAGAGTTGCTTCTCTTCGTCCCTGTCACTGCAGGAAATGCCCCAAAGCCTCCTCTTGAAGATTCCTACTCCGCAGCTCTCATAAGAGTTTTCTGGATCTGGCCTTCCTCTTGGGGAAGTGCTCTTCCTCTTGGGGACCCAGAGCACCTTGCCAGAGTCCTTCTTTAACCCCTTATTAAAATTCTTTGAGCCCCTGTCACCGTCCTGCCCTAATGACCTCTGAACTTTCATAGCCCACCCTACTTTTTTCTCTTCCCACCTTTAAAAGGAATTAGGACTAGGTACACAGAAAATGAGAGTAAGTGCTGAGGAAGTTCGAGGACAATTTGACATGGCTGAGATGTCCAAGGGTGTAATTTTATATTTCACAAACTGTCAGCCCATGATACATAAGAAAATTTCTTAAAACTAGCCCTTCATACATATAATGAAGACAAGTGGACTAGAGAGAGAGTAGAATTCTGTTCCACCAGCACGCCCGGAGGGAAGCGAAATGGGCATCTCTTCTGCGTGGCCTGCAGTGCCCATGTGCAAAGTAGGAGAGTTTGTCCTGGCGAGTGTGTGCTTCAAATACAGCCCCAACAGGAACACAGAACGCATACGTAACTTCTCAGAGAAGAGCAAGAATGCCCCCCACCAAAGGACTTCTGGGCCTAAAAAGAATCATTTGATGACTTACATCAATTTTATTTGCTATTTTCCCATGTAACAAAATTAACTCTCCCTGGAACGCTGTGTAGGTTGGAGATTATGGCCCGATGTGGGTTTATCCTACCTCTACGTTTGACTGTGTGGTAGCAGATCCCAGGAAAGGCTCCAAAATGTATGGGCTGAAGAGCTACATCGAATATCAGTTAACACCTACTGTAAGTATCCAGGTTACCAAAAGCGGAACCACGCTGACAGCACTAGTTACAATTGGCTTTTTTCTTCATTCTCTGTAGTTGGCATTGATAACTTTTTCTCCTCTTTTCCTTCTTTTGTAGAACACTAATCGATCTGTAAACCACAGGTATAAACACTTTGACTGGTTATATGAGCGTCTCCTGGTTAAGTTTGGGTCAGCCATTCCAATCCCTTCTCTTCCAGATAAGCAAGTCACAGGTGAGTGTGTGTGACACTGAACTCAGGATGATAAGTAAAAAGACCCCAGATAGAGTATCCCGATGTAAATCTGTAATGGCATTTTCCATCCTCCAGAGCAGGGGTCCCCAACCCCTGGGCTGCGGACTGGTGCCTGTCTGTAGCATGTTAGGAACTGGGCTACATGGCAGGAGATGAGTGGCGGGCGATCAAAGCCAAGCTTCATCTGTATCTGCAGCCGCTCCCCAGCACTAGCATCACCATGTCAGCTCCACCTCAGATCCTCAGGCGTCAGATTCTCATAGGAGCACCGGTCCCTGGTGCCACAAAGGTTGGGGACCGCTGCTGTCAAGGAGCAAGATATGTACACTGTTCATGTACTTGGACGTTCCCTGAACACCTAAGAAGAATGTTTCATAAAATTTTCTGTCAGAGTTCTTGTATACAGATCTTGAAGTCTAGCAAAGTCATTATGTCTTTATTGCTACACCCTTTCCTATAAAAGAAATACGTGAATTTTTTAAATGTGAAAATGATACCAATAGAAACGATCCAAATAACCTAAAGTGGAAATAATACACGACCCAGTTGATGTCATACACATGTGATGTAATCCAGCTGCGTCGTTTTCATTAGAAGATGTGAACATCTAATGTAGCAGCCACAGAGCTTCTAACTGTCAATGTCGGAAGTTCCCAAGTTTCCTGCTTAGTTATTTAGGTGACTGTTTATATTTAAATGTTTTTTACTTATCATTGATTATTACCTTCCTCTCTTTTTTATTTATTAAAGGTGTCATGCTTCCCCATTAGACCTGCCCCAAATTTTCCGGTCAATAATCCATCATGGGTGCTGTCAGGGCCCTTTAAATACGCAGCCAAAGCGCATTTGTTTCTGTGTCTGTTTCGAGAACTGTCATTGTGTTTTTCTTACTCTCCAGCCTAGTACAGAACCTGGAATGTTAGTACTCAGGACTCAGTATGTTTGTCTTGGAATAAAAGTTTGTAAAGTAGCCGAGCTTCACTAAAGATTAGAAAGAGTTTAAGTTTGTAGCTAGAAAATGTTCAGATAAATGAAACGAGTCAGTATAGAAAGGAAAGAATCGAAGAGAGTAAGGCCTGAAAAGTCTGAACCAGAAAGGCCTCTGAGAAGCGGAAGACGTCCCACAGGCTCGCCTGAACCCAGCAAGAGGCGACAGGGAGGCCGGGAAGGAAGGGATCTTTCCAGAGGTCAGGGAAGGCCAGAGCGGGTTTGCGCCTCAGTCGCTAAGAGTTGAGATAAATGGTTTAGACAGGGACTGGGAATCGTGACCAGCCGACGGCAGCGCCAGCTCGAGACGGCTTTCAGCGTTGCCCTGAGGTGTATTCCTACGTGCCAGGCGTTGTGTGTGCCTGGACACTTCGCTTGTGCTTTCTCGGTTCAGAGAGGTTGAGCACGCTCTGCTCAGTAGTGCTAAAGAGTCTTTGAATCTGATCCCGAGCTTGCTCTGTTTGTGTTGTGAGAGATGGACCAACTCGTCTTCAGGTAGAATTAGTAGTCGTTAGGATAAGAAAGTCACTCTCCTTAAAACTTCACTTTGTTTTATATTTTATGTCTCTCTGAAAGGTTTTAAGGAAATGGAAACACTTGTTTCTAAACAGTTGTTTTGATTTTGATTTTTTTTTAATTTTCAAAAGTTACAGATTCTCGTATAGAATGGAGAGAGGGGCTGCATTGCCAGGCAGATAAACACACCCTCACCATGTGGGGGTGACTCCTGAGCAGCCTGGAAGCTGTATCAGGGTGGCCAGGCTGGCAGAGATGGCTGCCTCCGTCCACTCGGGTGTCACCACCCCCCTCGTCCTGTGCCCGCGTCAGATCGTCACTGCTCCTCCTCTCTGTTACGCTTGTGTTAAATCACAACTTTCTTTTTAAAAATGTAGGTTTCTTTCCATGACACCTTTAGTTCTTCCTTTCTCCCTATTTTCAAATTTCAGTCCATTTCCTGAATTTTGTACTTATCTTTATCAATTTGAATTGATTGGTACAATACGTGCTCCATGATGTTTAAATAAATGGATTGATGAGCTGCTTTAGGGCCGCGGAGATTTCTTATATCTTTTAGATTTTAATACGTTGTTTCTTCTAAATCAGAGAACTCTGTGCTGTTTTAAAGCATCATAGAGTCACGGTTCTGTTCCCACATGAGGTTTGTTTAAAAAAAACTTGAGGCCTCAAGCCAGGGGGATGTCCTAGAAAAGCCAGACAGCGACAGCCCCTCATGAAGATAGTCGCGCTTTCATTCACGGACTGGGATGTGTGCCGAGGAAACCGAGCAGCACAGAAGCCACTTTCTTTCTCCCCTCGCTTGTTTGCCTCCTGCCCACAGCGCCCACAGGGTCGTTATTATATGAACCCCCCTCTCGCTTAAGTCCCGGAGGAAAGGGAAAGGAATGCCAAGTCGATGATGTCACGACATTTCTGTGGATTTGATCATTCCCTGAAAAACTTACAGCTGACATTTCTTACTTGTTCATCAATTTTTTTTTCATGAAATAATATCAAATCAATCTGATTTAATTCCTGGGTGCAAAACTTGTATATATTCACAGTTCTTCGTGAAAACCTAAGTAAGGTTTGTCGAACATAGGAAAATGGAAATCCTTCCTCCTCCCTTTTTTCTAATTCCTTGGAAACAGGTATGAAAATCTGACCAAGCACAAAGTAACATCTGAAGTCGTCATTTTGGAAGGAAACCAGCTGTGGCAGAAAAATTTTCAGGAGGAACAGGAATCATTAATTAATTTCAGTCAACGAAGAGGATATGAACTCTTGCTATAATTCACTTGCCCAAGGGGGAATTCGGCATAACCCCGCTGATCACTGGATCTTTCTCTCCAGGGGGTGGAGGGTCCTCTCAACGGATGAGACTGTTTCTGCACAGCCTAAGCTTAAGTAGTACTTAATCTCTACTAGTGAGCGCAGAATTTGAAGTGCTTTAATGTACAGCAGGTGTCCAGGCCCATCATGCCGCTCAAGTGCCAATTTTTTAGGTAATGAATTTTTCATATGTAGGTCGATAGTAGTCTTCTTGTGAAAAGACTTGTGCTTATTTTAAGTACTCGTAATTTCTAAGAGAAAGTCCAGGCTGCATTCTTTACATTTTATTTTGAAACTTATGTATAGCACATTCACTCCTTTTGGTGTACCGTTCTAAGCGTTGACAGCCACCACTGCACTCTGGTGACCGCTCCATTCAGGATGCAGATGGTCCCAGCACCTCCCAGTGTTCCCTTGAGTCACCCTTTTCCATTCAGTCCTAGCTCATGTCAGCACTGATCTATTTTTTGACTCCCTAGTTTTGCCTTTTCTAGAATATCATGAATGGAAACACACAGTGTGTAGACTTTTGAGTCTGGCTTTCACTTAGCAGAACGTATTTGAGATTCATCCATCTTGTTTTATATCAATAGTTTGTTTTTATTGCTGAGAATGTTTCAGTGTATGACTATATCATAGTTTGTTTACCCATTTATTTAATGAAGTACATTTGGGTTTCCAGTTTGGGGCAATGCTAAAGAAAGCTGCTATAAACACTTACATACAAGTTTTTACAGGAACGTAAGTTTTCATTTCTCTTGAGTTACTACCTAGGAGTGGAATGACAGGGTCATATGGTAGGTATGTGTTTAATATTTAAGAAATTGCCAGACTGTTATCTGTAGTGGCTGTACCATTTTGTAATCCCCACCAGCAAGGGATGAAACTGTCGGGGACTCATACCTAACAAGTCCTATAGGTATGTAGTGATACCTCTTTATGTTTCTAATTTGCATATCTCTACCGACCAAAGGTGTTGAGCATTTTTCATGTGCTTATTTGCCATCCATATATTTTCTTTGGTGACATGCTTGTTTAACTCTTGCCCATTTTTTGTTAAGTTGTTTTGTTACAGTTAAATTTTTAGAATTGTTTATGTAGTCCAGAAACCAGTTTTCTGTCACATACTGTGATTTGCAAGTAATTTGTCCCAGGTGTGACTTTTCAGTTAACAAGATCTTTTGCATAACAAAAGCTTTTGATTTTAATGAAGTACAGTTGTTTCTTTTTTGGATTGTGCTTTAGGTATCACGACTAAGACCTCTTTGCCTGACCCAAGTTCACACTGAAACTTTCTATTGTGGTTTTAGGTTTTACATTTAGGTCTGTGATGCATTTTGAGTGAATGTTTGTATAAGATGTGAGGTATGGCAAGGTAGGGGTTTATGTTTTGCATCTGGTTGTCCAGTGGTTCTAATACTGTCTGTTAGGAAGAGTCTTCCTCCTCTGGTGAATTTCTTTGTGTCAGAAGTCAGTTGACCACATCTGTGTGGGTTTCTTCCTGGACTCGGATTCTGTTTTGATTTGTGTCTGTCCTTTCGCCAGCACCACACTGTCTTTATTAATGTCGCTTTGGTGAGTCGTAAATCAGGTGATGTGACTCCTTTAACTTGATTCTTTTTCAAAATTGTTTTTGGTTCTTCCCCTCTTCCTCCTCCTTTTTTGCCTTTCCATGTAAATGTAAGAGTCAATCGTAGATATCTATAAACAATCATGGTGGGATTTTGATTGGAGTTACATTGATTCTATAGATCAATTTTGGTAGATTTGAAATCTTAATATGTAGTTTTCTAATCCAAGAACATAAATATATCGTATTTGATTTTTGTTAGTGTTATGTAGTTTTCATTATACCGATTCAGCACATATTCTGCACATATTTCAGAATAACAAAATCCGTTAGGTTTATATGGAAGAATTTCATCGAATTCTGTTGTATCTTTCCTGTGGGTCTTAGAGCATTCACTGTGTTGCTTGTTTTTAGATTAGTGAAAAATGACCATGGTTTACCTTTTACTAAATAAGTGTCTGTCAAGTAGCCAGTAGCTTTTCAGCTGTATTACACAGAGTTGTATATTGCTCTTGGCGTGTGTCTTGCAGGTCGCTTTGAAGAAGAATTTATCAAAATGCGCATGGAGAGACTTCAGGCATGGATGACGAGGATGTGTCGTCATCCAGTAATTGCAGAAAGTGAAGTTTTCCAGCAATTTCTAACTTTCCGGGATGAAAAGGTAAGATATTTTATTATGACAGCTTTAGAGTAGATTGAGAATTGTCTCATTCACACCAATTTTATGTCTGAAAGGAGTTAAAGTTATGTTGGTTAGGCGATTATTCCTCATTTCCTTCAAAGACAATGCAGGGAGAGAACCTAAGTCCCCACCCTCGGGAATGAGTCGTGAAATGTGACTGGCTGGCCAGGGTGGTTTTCTTTAAACAGGGACAGCGTGGGCAAGGGATGAAGGATGCGACAGGGTGAAGAACTTCTTCCAAGATGCTTTTAAAAATGGGATAGACCCCCAAACTCTGCAGGCTATTACCAGTGTGAGTGAGGGTAGCAGAATGAACGACTTTTTGTGATCCCATTTTAATCTGAAAACGTAATAGCATTTTGAAAGGAAAGGTAGGTTCGGAATTCAGTCATCCTTCCCAAAGCCAGGTGGTTTTCACACTGTAGCTGTGAGTCCAGAGTAGATGCTGTTCCCTGCCCGCCCCCATGGGCAGGCATCGGGCCCGTGGTCATCTCTTCTTTTTTGATAATCAAGGAAAAATTGACTGCTTGACATCCCATTCTTGCCTTCTTTGAAAGTAGTTTTCTCGCTCATTAAGCTTTTACTAAAGATGGTTTCCCCGTAGTTTCTCTCACATAATTATCACATGTGTTAGAAAACAGTCTAAAGAGTAAAAGCATGTTAGCTCCGATGCCAAAAGCAGATATGAAATACATCATGATCCTGGAACAGGAGCCATGAAATGATTTTTACGTTTAACGAGAGACTATCGTACACCTTGTGGGAACTTGCAGACAGAGGTTTACTCGCTAAACTTCTTTGCAGTACATTTCCCTACCAAAGTGACCACACTTACAATAACAAGCTAACAGTCAGGGCTCGGTGTGTGTGCGCACATGTGCATACCTTTAACATAGTTTAAGTATTTAAGTATTACTGCATATTTCTAGAATTGACAGGATAATTTGGATGTTTTATGTGAGAGATTAGAAAGCATTGAGGTATTTCAGGGTTTCTTTGTGAATTTGTGTGTATTTTAGGTCTAGCCTTGCAGGCTGCTCTGGAAAACTCTAGTTTTTCTGGTGAGATGTGATATTCAGTCACAGCGTGTCAGGTAGCTACGTTAGGTTCTTTGAGTGAGTTATGGAACCCCCTCCAAGCTTGTTGCCTTACTGGTGACCCACAGGGGCTCATTTTATTGATTTGGCAAGGATTTGATTTAGGAAACACTTCTAAAGATTTTTTTGTGCAGAATATTATTAAAAATAATCTAGACGTTGGTTTGGGGGTTTTTGTTTTCGTTTTTGTTTTTTTAAATAACTATCACCTTCAAAGATTGATCAACCTACTATAAAAGTGATATAAAAGAAAAAAGGGATCAGGGCACTTGAGTTCCAGTCTTGGCTCTGCTTCTAACTACCCCTGTGATCTTGGCGAAGGCATTTACACTCTTTGGGCCACAGTTTCGTCACATGCTAAATGACAGTGTACAACTAGCTAGTCACTAAGAATTGTGTTTTTGTGGTCAATAGTAGCTCATATAGATAGGACAGATTCAAAATTCTAAAAAATCTACATAAAAAAATTAGTAAAAATAAAATCAGTAAGGTAGCTGGATATGAGACATTGCCTATGGATTGGCAATAAACAAAATGAAACTCTAAAAAAACCATTGTTAACAATAGCATCAAAAATATTAAATACCTAGAAATAAACATAAGAAAATATACAAAAGATCTACATAAAAAAACAAGCGACATTATTGAGAAAAATAAAAGAAGACCTAAGGAAGTTTCCCATGTGCTTTTATGAATTAAAGAACAGTAAAGATGTCATATGTGGAAAATCAAAATACTAAGACTAGTCAAGATACCTTTGAAAAAGACTGAAGTGGGAGGGAGACTTTACTGAATGTTAAGACTCATAAAGCCAAAAGAATTTCAACAGCAAGGTAGTGGCATAAAGAGAGACAGACAGACCAGCAGAACAGAACAGCGGACACTTGATTTCTGACAAGGATGGTGCTGAGTACAGCGGGGAAGGACAGCCTTTTCAGGAAATGGTACTGGATCAGTTAGATGGGACCACTGGGGAAACTTGAAATTTGGTTTCTACCTCACAAGAATCTACTGTTGATTTTGTTAGTATTGATATTAGCATTGTGGTTATGTTTTTAAAACATGACCTTCTCTGTTAAAGATGTATCAATGAGGTATTTACAAGTAACATTATATTGTGCCTGAGATTTCCATTTAAATAAACAAGAACAAAGAAGGTAAAATGGAGGAGAGTAGATAAAACAATTTTGGCAAAATTTTGATAATTGTCGAGGCTGAACCTGTAGGGGGTTATTGTACTTTCTTCTTTTGTATGTTCGGAAGTTGCCATCGTATAAAGTTTTTTAAAAAATTATTTCCAGACAGTTCTCAGGTCTAAATGTGAAAGGCAACACAGTGAAGCTTCTAGAAGGTAACAGGAGAATATCCTCATTCCCCTAGAATTTCTGAAATAAGACAAAACAAATATACAGGTAGAGACTGATAAACTACATTAAAATTAAGAACTTCTGTTGATCAGAAGAAGCCATTAAAAGTGAAAAATAAGCTAAAGATATGAATATATATAACCAACCAAGAGCTGGATTTTTTAAAATATATGAAAACCCATACAAATAGATAAGATAATCTACCCACAGAGAAGTTGGAGATTAGGTAATGTTTTGTGAAGTAAACTTTACTTCAAAAACAAAGTACCTGAGTCATCAACAGATGTTTACAGAAATACTTACTCTCATTAGTAATCAAGGAAATACAAATTAAAACACAGTGAATACCACTGCATACACACCAGAATGGCTAAAATTAGGAAGTCTGACCATATCAAGTGTCTTCTGGTGAGATGGGAAACAGCCGGGACTCACACTGCCGGTGGGTGTGAGAATCGGCTAAGACTGCTCTGGAAAACAGTTTGGCATTATCTACTAGAGTGGAACAATTTTCCACTCCGGGGCATGTACCTAACAGAAATGCATGCACACATGCACCGGGAGACGTGTACGAAGCAGCTTCTTTCAAACTCGGCAGGGGCTGGGGGTGACTGGCAGTCGTAGAATGGATAAATAAATGGAATATTCATACAATGGAATATTACACAGCAACAAATGAATGAGCTACAGCTACAACAGCAGTGTGAGTGCAGCTCCTAGGCCCAGGTTGAGCAAAAGAAGCCAGACGCAAAAGAATGAAAAACCAGCAAAACTCTAGTTTAGGTACTCAGGTTCAGGTAGTAAAACTCTAAAGTAAGGAAATGACAGCCATAAAAGAGAGGGTCACGGGTACCCTGCTGGGGAGGAAGGGGTCGTGGTGGGGAAGGGACATGAGGGGAGCTTCTATAATGCCAGCTCTTTTCGCTTTCTTGGCCTTGGTGGTAGTGAATTTATTTGGTGAGAATTCCTTGCACCTAGTAGTTTTGCTCTGGGTACTTGTCTATGTGTATGTGTATATATGTTATATATATCTTAACAATAATATGTCTTAAAAATGGCTCACAATATTGGTTCTTGTATTTTAGAAAAGCTTTAACCTTTTTTAGAAAACAACCTAGAATTTTGAGGCACTTTGTCAGAAATCATAGGCGTATTTACATGCATGTGTTTATGCTGGTAGGGGTTGGGAAAGGAAAGGTGGCCGAATCCCCTCCCTCTGAAAGGACGGGCTGGTAAAGGGCTGGTAAAGAGCTCGATGTTCAGGGTGAGGCTGCATTGGAGATGCATAGCACCTGGCCCGCCTTGCCCAGGGGTGTGGCGTGGGGGCTGCTCCCTGACAGATAAGGGTGATCAGAGGGCTGATTCCGCTGGGGAACTCTGAAAGGCGAGTTTGACTCTGCTCTCCACCTTAACTTGCGATGTTGCTATTCACAGGAGTGGAAAACTGGGAAGAGGAAGGCCGAGAAGGATGAGCTGGTGGGAGTTATGATATTTTCCACCATGGAACCGGAGGCACCTGACTTGGACTTAACAGAGATGTAAGAGACATGGCCAGACTCCCCTTCGCTGCCTCCTTCACTTTCAGGGCTTAGCCAGTGGAATTCAGCCTGTGAGACTAGAGTGTGTGAAATGAGTGGGGTTTGTAGTCACATGACAAGGAAAGCATGATTCGTGCACGAAAGCACTGTCTTTCTACCCATAACATCGGATTAAAATCTGCTTTCTTTTTACCTTAAGTCAGTGATTTCGTAGTTGACAGTGGTTGGTAGTTATTTTTAATAAAGCGGTTGAAACAAAAGTGGCACAGAGCCAGGTAACACTGACATAATGTTCCACAAAGCAGAAATCTCTCTGAACGTGGCCTTGAAGGAGCCATCTCTGCTGGCTCTCGCTGAGTTTTTTTAATCTGTTGTTTTTAATCACGTAATCTTTTTTTAATGTAGGCTTGGTTGAAAATCTGGAGTAGTTCCTTTTCTATATAAGATCTAATAAATCTTGGGGTTTGTTTTTTTTTATTTTAAGAAGTATTTTTCTTATGAAATCACTGCACATGTGTTACCAAAAATACAGACAAGGAAAAAAAACCCACAATCTTCTAAATACCCAGAGAGAAAACCAGTATTGATATGTTGTCCTAGGTCTGTAGTCTCCCAGATCTAGTATCTAAAGGAAAAAATGTTTAAATAGAAATGACCCCGCCCTATGCACTCTCTTTTATAATTTTTTTTTTAATTTAAGAGTGCAGTGTGATCATTTTTTCAGGGTGGTAGATAACTTTTTACATCCTCAAAAAACGGATACGTTCAGTATCCCCTTAGAGGACTCTGCATCCAGGTGGTTTTCTGTGACTCACGTTTGGAATGAACGAACAGCCACCATTAGCAACACATACAGTCATTTTATAGATTCAGCGGTACCTCTAGTGATTGAATTTCATTAACTAGATAGTAAATGAGAATCTTATTTACTTTTAGAATGCTTTTATTTAAAAATTCACAAGGAATTGCGGGGGAAAGAAAGCAGAGTAAACTATAAATGACACATTTTTAAGTAGTTCTTTAAAAACCTGAATCAAGCCCGTTTTTAAGACCAATTCAGTTAAAGGGCAGCTGTTCCCAGCAGGAAAACAGACCCTGTGGTTAGGCTGGCCGTGCTTCTCCCCGATCGCATGGTTTTTTCTTCTGTTCCTCTGACACTGGACACTTGGTAGCTAAACCCGGGACCGGCCCTCCTGTGTTTTGCCCACAGAGAACAGAAGTGCGAAGCTGTCGGGAAATTCACCAGAGCCATGGACGACGGCGTGAAGGAGCTGCTGACCGTGGGCCAGGAGCACTGGAAGCGGTGCACAGGGCGTGAGTGCGCTTCGCGGCCACCGTGGCTCGGGCGGCAGGGCGGGCTCCGTGCTACCGCGTGTCGCACTGCAGGGGGCTGTACCACGTAGGGTCCTCCCTTAGCTATTTGATGAGCCTCACTTCGCAGTCCAGGTTGAACAACAGATAGTTAGCGGCTCGAACAAAGCCATTTCAGGAGCTCTCGTGAAAAGCACCGTGTTCACTTAAATATTTCGTTATTTAGGGCTTTGTAATCTATGGGAAGTTAACCTTTTCTGCGTGGTTAGAGAGTGCTTGTAGCTATTTTTAATCTCGCGATTTTACGTTTTAATCTTCGTCTGTTTGTAAGATGTTGTATATTGTACTAACACCCTCATCTTTAGGGGGAAAAACAGTGTCAGATAGCCCAGCTAGAAGCGGTGAGGTGTCCGGCTGTGGCATCCTGCCACACCGTCTGCCCTGTGCCTCCCTGAGCCTCAGAGGGCTCCAGAGGCCAGACCACTGCAGCAGTGGCGTCCACACAGACGGCTCTGCCAGAGGATCAGGGGTTTTCTCCCCTTTGAATCTTCCTGCCTTACTGCCCGCACAGCCTTCTGAGTGCCAAAGAGAAAAACCGGACCCTAGTTCTGGCTCAGCCACGCGAATCTTGGGAGAAGGGAACTGCTAGTCTGTCACCAGAACCTACACAAATACTGATGGTCTCCGGTTATTTAAAAAAAAAATTTAAATGGCTTCTACTTTGAATTATAAAAGTAGTACATAGCCACTTTACAGTTATATCAAATACTTTGGTACTCGGCGTAGGAAGGACGTTAAATACTCTGTTTTTGTAAAGATTTTTTTAAAGGTGGTATTTTTCCTCTAAATAATGGAAAAGAATCAGAATTTAAAGTAAAAAAAAAAATCTTAATGAACAAGAAACTGAATGTGAAGTGAGTTGGGGATGAATTATTAAAATAACATAGCAAAGTTAATAGCAAGTCTAAGGTTTATTGATCCAGACCTGAAATTTAGGCCTTCCAGTAAGAGTTGGTAAACTCCAGCCTACAAGCCGAATGTGGCTGCCGCCTATTTTTGTAAACAAAGTGCTGGAGGAACACAGCCATACCCATTTATTTACTTACTGTCTGTGGTCTGTTCCCTGCTGCAGAGGCAGAGTGGTTTCAGCAGAAACCTGTGGCCTCACAAAGCCTAGAATATTTTATAAGGCCATGCGTGCCTCTCACTGAATGGCCCTCTACCAGCCACATGCTCTATAACAACTAAAGGCCCCTAGCGGCCGGACTGCCTGTGCCTGAGGGGCAGCCACGGCGGGGAAGAACAGTGCTCCTTTCCCGCAGAAAAGGAGTAGAGGCTGCATCCTACATACAGGGCTGCACCTGAGCAGACGATGCGTACACGTACAGCACTAGAAAACGAGATTCGATTCAGGCCTTTGGTCACAAGGAGTAACTCATGAGCAAAAAGGGGAGTGACACCTCTCTAAAGTACAAATGAAGTCATTTTAGCTGCAGTTCATATGAACAAATTAATTTTAGCTATAACCTCTCAGGAGGCCATAATAACAAATCATTTAAATGTTCTTTGAAAGCAGTTTTCCTTTTTTTTTTAATATTTTAAATGAGTTCAAGTTTTGAAATTTTTAAAGAATGTCACAAAAATCTGGGCTGTGATTTCTTTGAAAGCATTAAATCCTTTGTGTTTAACATCTGGCCAACTCCATGTCCTGTATAACCCAAAAGGCCACATTTATGAAATAGAGAATATTGGCTTAAAGCTGTATTTTTTGTGGGGGGGAAAGGAGAGGATTGAAGCACTTCGTTTAATGTTTGATTCAGCTTTATCTCCTTTCTTTTCTCTCACAAAAGGGTTTTATAGAAATCTTAATCTGTAAAGCAAGAAATTTAGCATGCCCTGTGGAAGCACATGGCACATGTCTTTAACCCCAGCTATAGAGGCAAAAACGGAGTTACAGACGGTAAACGAGCTATTAAACTTATATAGCTTGAATGCATGTTTCCTGAGTACTGTGGTTTATGGACCATGCTTCATATTTCTCTGGCCTGATTTTTTTTTAAGAAACATTTGAATTACTTTTCTCTTTTAATACTATACTAATTCTTCAAGTGCAAACAGTGGTTTCCTTTGAAAGACAAAGATGTGATTAAAGGGACTGTGTACAGATGCAAAGCAAACAGCCTCAGAGACAGCGACTCTTGTCTAGGAAGTTCTCCAGAGCGACCCCAGGGCCTCGGCGTGTCCGCCAGGAGGACCCGGACAGGTCGCTCAGTTACTCTTCTTACGCAGACCCTAAGTCCCTCCTCCCTGGTCCTGTGACATCCTGCGCCATTTTTTCTCCACACCTTGTTCTTTTCGGTTTTGTATTGTTTCTTTGTGTTTGTTTGTTTGCAAATAACCATTCGTATATACGTAACAGTGGGGAAAACAATGGATTTGGAATCACGGGTGCCGGTTCTGCTTACTGGTCATGTGACCCTGGGCAAGTCGGTTTGCTCACCTGACCCTGTCTTTCCTGACCGATGAAGCGGAGGTGGTGGCTCCGCATCGGGTAGGGGGTCACTGTGCTCTCCAGGGGGGTGGTCTGTGACGCACTCGGTAAACTTGACCTCGTCTTCTAAACGAGCTTCCAGAACACTCCGGTCTCGTTTGGTGAGCGAGAACGTGGGCAGTGGAGGTGGTTTTAATAAGAGCATCCACCATGAATTGATCAACCGATTAATCACAGATTGAAAAAACGATTATTATTTTTTAAAAACTAATTATTTTATTAAAGAATATAGACTATGTTGAATCACTTCAAAGTTCATTTATTATCAAAGTAATCACTTTTAGGAAATAGTTGAATCCTGTTTCGGTCTGCTCAGAGGACTAATTGATAGCTTCCTTTTTTTTCTCTTTTAGCATTACCCAAGGAATACCAGAAGATCGGAAAGGCCTTGCAGAGTTTAGCAACAGTGTTCAGTTCTAGTGGTTACCAAGGTACGTCTTTATTTTTCTTTATTTCTTGAGGCTTTTCTTGTCTTTCCAGGCTGACTGTCCTCAGGCTCTCGCAGGCAGACTGGAGCTCTCCAAGGACGCGCTCTTGACACTGACAGATCCACCCGCTGCCCCTCTCTGGACTTTTGCAGCCTCACCTTACTGCTTTTGAGAAAAGTGGAGGGTTGTTATTTGTATTTTCTTACTAGCCTCTTTGCCTTTATTTGCATAGCTCTACTTTCTATAACTCATACTTGGTACTTCAAACAATGGTAATCTCATTTACCTTTGGAACATGGTAGGGTATCAGCTCATTATTCTGAAAACTGTAAAAAGGAAGGATCAAGCATTTAACCTCCTTTTCCTATACCTATATATACCTCAGGGTAACCAAAAAGTAGATGAAGTTTTTCTTCATAGAAGTATTTCAGCTCATAAAGGAGGAGTGATACAAGTGGGATAGCATCATTTTGCAAACCCATACTAAAATAAAGATCTAAATGATCATCATCTGTGCCTTCTAACATCACACAAAATAGAAAGAACTAGAAATTGTGTCATCTGAATCTGATCAAGCCTCTATATCCAACAACTAGTGTAAAGAAAATACAAGGAACAAAGGACTATGTCATCACAGCAGAGACAGTCAGCAAAACCCAGATCATGGGTACCAACACAAACGACCTGGTTTTCTTCAGGATATCCCCAAAAGAAATTTACAAGGAAAGGCATCGGGGAGGAACCTGTGGATTTAAGAAACACATCA
The DNA here is from genome assembly GCA_004027375.1 of Macroglossus sobrinus. NCBI lineage: Eukaryota > Metazoa > Chordata > Mammalia > Chiroptera > Pteropodidae > Macroglossus > Macroglossus sobrinus. The sequence goes on from PVKZ01002692.1 coordinate 159,443, forward strand.
GTTTTACGCCATGTGGCCCCTTCCACGTGCTGACCCAGTGTGATTGGACATGCCAGGAAGCTGAGCACTGACTGATGGTTTATGTCAGGGACAGTTGTCTTAATTGTGACATGGTATTATCCTTATTTCTTAAAGAGTCCTTACTTTCTGGGTAAAACTTATGGATGAAATGTTCTAGGGCCAGTGAAAGGGGGAGGAGGAAGTGGATGGTATAGGTGTAAGATATATTGGCTGTGAGCCGTTAATTGTAAAGTTAGGTGATGGATAGATGGTGATTCATTTTACTGTCTCTCTAGCTTTGAACAGTTTGAAATTTTCTATAATAAAATTTTTAAGTAAAATGAATGAAATGGCAATATAACTTAAAACCACTGGCGTAACTGTAATAACTTTCAGGTGAAACAGATCTCAACGATGCAATAACAGAAGCAGGAAAGACTTATGAAGAAATTGCCAGTCTTGTGGCAGAACAGGTAATCGTACAATTCCAGTTAAGATTTTATACCGTCTACATGTTTAATTTAATACCTATTTTAAGACAAACTTTGCATATGGATATCCTTCTCTTTTTTATTTCTATGGGTCTTTGTAAATTGTATTTGGTAATAGTGTTTCTTAGGTTAAACTAAAGTGATGGATAAAGTTGTCATCAAGAAATCTAAACGAATACCTTCCGGTGTTGAGGGCTCGGGTGCCTTCTTAGCCATCAGGGATCAGAATACACAGGAAGGAGCCCTGGGCTCCTGCCCCTCTTTGACTCTTCCTTAGCCTTTCTGGGCCTGGGTTTCCTCACCTGGTGAATGGTGAGGGAGGAACCTACCTTGTAAGGAGCGCGGGATTCAACAGCCAATAAGGAGAAAGCACCTGCTCCAGTCCAGCACGGAGCAGGACTTTGTCACAGCACGTGGCTTTTTCTAGTGTATCTAGCAGCCTGTTCTAAATCCTTTTTTCAGATAACAGAAGTAAGTACCTTTAGGGGAACGACCATCCACGTTGTTCCAAATCTCTAAGTTAAAAGAATTTTTTTGCAGATGGCTTTTGCCCACACACATTCATATAGTGGCATTAACTACTTTTCTGATACTTGTAAAAAAAGATTAATTTTTAAAACTGTTAGTAGCATAGCTGTGAAATATTATAATTCAGCAAAATTGAAGATGTTAAAGTTGCCACTTACAACGATTACCAGATTTTTTATATTTTTGTATTTTCTGCTAATTTAAACATATCTTGTTTGCTTATATGTTAAGATACAGTCTTAACTACTATTTTTTCCCCCTCATGGTGTTCTACTTCGGGTTACCTCAAAATAGCTCATTTGACCAACCGACTTAAAAATTATCTGGTGTTTTATGATTTTCTTTACAACCTGTGGTTAAGAAGATAGTAGTAGTCTTAGAGATTATTTTTTCGTAGGAAAACGAAGCTGACTGTGTAACACTCAATAACTGAATGTAGTACTGGAGGATTTGGTTAAAATAATCCACAGCTAGAACAGTTTCCTTTCCTTGATTGTCTGAATTCCTCTGCCAGTAACAACCAACCTGTGTCTTGTTAATAGCCAAAGAAAGATCTGCATTTCCTGATGGAGTGTAATCACGAGTACAAAGGCTTCCTGGGCTGCTTCCCTGACATTATTGGCGCTCACAAGGTAACTTGATGCGGACGTTTGCAGGCGACAGCATGGGTGCAGCAGGACCTGCGTGCACGGGCACGGCCACCCGCCCTGGCCTCACTTCTCATCACACTCCTGCCTCAGGGGAGGCTTCTGGAACCAGCTGGAAATGCTTGCACTCTTTAAATAGCAAGGTCCCACCACCCGTTTGGACATAGAGTTTTTAGTTTCTTGTATTATATAAGATTATTTTGTAGGAAATAAAAATAGGAAAAGTATTTATGTGTGTAGTTAAGTCAGGTATTCAACAAAACAATCATGGTGTTCAGAGTTCAAGACAGTAATAGGAATAATCTGTCCCTTATCAGTGAGACCCTGTCAGCTACTGGGGCAAGTCCCCAAAGAGCCTGCCCTGGCAAGGGGAGGTAAGGTGTTCTGTCCTGGAGCCATGATGGGTTTCCTAAGGAAAATCAAAATGTCAGTGTTGCTTTAACATGCTTAGCTATAGTAATGAAAAGGAAACGATATTATCAATTTTTATCAAAAAGGTATTTTTTAAACCAAATAAAAAATTGATTTAGGGTGTCTTCACAATTTGATTCTGATTAATTTTTTCTTTTTTAAAATCTATTACCTCAGAGTTATGGATATTTTATCAACCACAGTATGCTGTGATATACTTGGATTTATTTGCAAACTCTCCACAAAGCGCTAGTCTGTGAGCCTAACGATCCTGCATATGTCCATTGCAGCATTTGGCTTTGCGGTTAAAGTCTCCTGAAGAGATAGCATAGGTGGATAAGAGGCTTTGTGCAGCTCCAGACAATGTAATACAAAACTCAGAACGTTTTTTTAATCCATTCATCTACTGATGGACGACTAGGTGGTTTCCACATCTTGGCTCTTGTAAATTATGCCGCAGTGACCGTGGGAGTGTAGTATCTCGTTGAGATAGTGATGTCATTTCTCTCAACTATATACCCAGAAATGGAATTTCTAGGCGAGTAGACCTTAAGAATCTCATCATAAGAAAAAAAATCTGTGACTGTGAGGATGCCAGATGTTATCTAGATTGACTGTGGTCACCATTTCACAGTAGGTACATCATCAAATCATTATGTTGCACACCTTAAGTTAATACAGTGTTATAAGTCATCATTCCTCAGTAAAACTGGGAAAAATAAAATGGATGAAGTTAAAATCTCTGTAACTAGGACTGTAGAACAGTTACTTTGTGGTAGGGACTCAGCCCGCAGAGTTAGAGTTCTAGGTGCGGAGCCTCACGTGTGCCTGAGTGGGGCGGCTTCCCCTCCACACGGCTCCAAGTGGTGAGCACCGCGCCAATGCTGGAGCGTGAAGCACCGGGCAGCTTTTACGGCTAATTCCGTCTCAGTGTTCATGGAGATTGAGTCAGTGCCACTTATAGAAACCGCAGGAGAGCTCCAGCCTTAGCTCAGCACGCCTGAGCACCGGCCTGAGATCCCCTCGCTCCGGTGCAGAAGGGACGAGGGCCGTGTGCGCCAGGCCACCCCTCATCGGATGTCTCTGCAAACCCCCCGCACCTGTTGTCCTGTGTGAGCTGCACTCATCCTGGCAGTGGCTTTAACTATTACAGAAATAAGTGCGGTTCAGTTTTCTATTCTGTCGTAGATTGCAAATGTAAGTTTTTGCATAATTACATTTTTCAAGAATAGTCACCTTTTTGCTTCCAAGTGGCATAAAGAAAATGACATTTAGATGCTTTCCCTATGTTCGTATTTTGTGGCAACGTTTTCCTACTCAATAGCAGGTCAATTATAAAAGATGTTGCATTGTTATATTGTAAACGGATGGCTAATCCTTTTAGCTTTGTTTCACTGATTCCATTTCATTTTTATATTTCACAGGGAGCAATAGAAAAAGTGAAGGAAAGTGATAAGCTGGTCGCAACCAGTAAAATCACCCCGCAGGACAAACAGAACATGGTGAAACGCGTCGGCACGATGTCTTACGCCTTACAAGGTAAGAGAAGAGGTTTACGCAGAGCCAGTGGAGGTCATTTCCCAGGGAAGTTGCTGTTTTCCTTGCTGGAGAGAAACCCAAATGTGATCAGCAGTTAAATAAACAAGAGCTGATGTCAAATATCCTCGTAAGCCTCTCGTTTGCAGGATTCTAGTGTTAGGGAAAATCTGCAGTATTTTACTCATTCACACGTTTGCCTGACATAACTATGAATGACAACTCGATTAACTTTGCACATTTTTATTATTTCATAGAAACATAGAAAGTTCCTTTTAAACTCTTAACATCGGCGCTTATCATAATGCTCTGTTACATTCCCAAAGTCAGCTTTTAACAGTCTGTAACCTCCACATCCCAGGGCCAGGGGGTGTTCAGGGTGTTTGGAGGTCGCATTTTGGCACAGTGTGACTGTTAGGAAAAAGAAGATAATAATTTTTATATATTTGAGTGTTTTCCAGCACATAGGAGCAGCAAATAGATTTTTCCCGTTTTGGTGGATGGGGAGACATTTCATGGCACAGGAGAAAGGGGAAGGATATTCTAGTATGAACAAAAGCACACAAAATAATGGTACAGGGTTATGTCATGAGCCTGCAGGTTATTGGGGAGATCATGGAGGGCCTTGGAAGCCAGGCACCAGAGACTGCACTTGATGTGGGCATTGAGAAGTCATTAAAAGGTTTTGATGAGGAAAGAGAAAAGCACTGCTTAAAGGAGAAGGGTTTGTAGGTCACATGGGGTCGGTGACAGGGGTGGCGTGGGGCGGCCCAGCCCGGCCAGAAGACCCCAGCTTTGTGGCGTGAGTCATGGAGGGCCTGAGGTGGATGTTGTGGGGGGGACGAGGACAGAGCACATTGCAGGCCCATCTGGGCAGCCACCTTCAGGGCCAGCACATTTGTCAGGGACAGAGAAGAACGTGTGAAAGAGTTCCGGGACTAAGGCCGCTCGGGCAGTCGGGGAACCTGATGGCAGGTTTGGGTTTTGAAGGGTTTGGAACCGGGAATTTGGTGTTGAAGTTGTGTTGGAGGTTATCCGAACAGGTGAATGAGTAGCTTTGTACAGCCTCAGATAACTTAACGTAAAACAGCTTTTTCAGGCATTGATACCACTCGTTGGTTTTCTAGGCCGGTGTGTAAGGGAGGAGGCAGGTGGAGGGGTGGCCAGGTGCTCTGGGAAGGGAGCCTCTCCAGGCTGGCTGGGGTCGTCGGGGTGGCACTGAGAGACGCATTTCGATGTGGTGTTTGTTTGCTGAATCGATACATCCAGCAGGACGAGGAGCGGGTGTCAGACCCCCTGGCCTGGTCGGCGGGGTTCTGACCATGCCCGTGCTCACGGGTGGTGAAGCGCCAGCAGCAGACGGGGCCGCCCTGCATCTGCTCACCCGCCCCGCCTATCTAACCCCGAGAAGTGGCCTGGACAGTCTGTAGAAGGAACACAGCAGGGCCCACCAGGGGCCTCGCCAGGGCCCCCGTAAACAGGCCCGAAGCCCTGAGCCGCAGCCGCCTGTCGGAGGCTGCGCTGACGCGGTCCCCTGCTCCTGCAGGCAGGCAGGAGAGCAGAGCGCACTCGGGGGCTGCTCCGTGCCGGGTCCATGCTGTTCAACGTGCAGATCAACGGACACCGCCACTGCTGGAAAGTGGCGTTTGCTGTTACCTGTCCCCGTTGTTTTCCTAACCTCTTGATCAAGTTGTTGGTTAAGAGCTGGCTCTGTCTGACGCCGGCCAGTTTGAATTGGTTGGCGATGAGCCTGGGTAGTGTCGTTCGGCGTCGTGCGGGGGCCTGACTGACGTCTCGGTTTTGGTTGTAGCGGAGATGAATCACTTCCATAGTAACCGCATCTACGACTACAACAGCGTCATCCGCCTGTACCTGGAGCAGCAAGTGCAGTTCTACGAAACGGTAAGTCGCCCCCGCCAGACTGTCTGTGCACGCACGAGGACAAGTTCACGGTCACGTACTTGGACCATATAAAGTTTATTTGTTTGTATTTTTTAATCCTAATTTTTAAAACAAAGAGGCTAACTGTTGAGTAGAGTTTATTTTAATCTTTTTAAATTGCATCTGCCTTTTTGTTTCGAATAACATTGGATCAAAAGGTTTCTCTTTTGACGAAGGGGTACTGGATGCTGGCTATGCGACCCCCAGAAGCCCTTCTTGTGAGGGTCCGTCCCCTCCCTCACAGCCGCCCTGTGCGCAGGGAACACTGCTGAATGAGATGAGGTCCCCCTGCCACCATCCAGGCTCAGCTGGGGCAGGAGCCTGGCGCCACGCAGGACACCACAGGCCGTCTTTGTCTGCAAATGAGATCTCAGTGTACCAAAGGAATTGCAGGAAGACTATGCCCAGGAGGGAGAGTAAAACCTTAAATAGTTTCATTCTGAAAACGCAGACTTTTTGACCTCTGCGTAGTCATGTCTCTGTTCGGTAGTGCACAGAAAACAGCGTGCAAATGGAAACACACACCTGAAGACAGGTAGCTTACAACCGACCGGGTGCCGGGTGCCACGCTTCTTACTGTTCTCCACTGTCCCCATGGTACCAACATGTCTGTTCAGGGGTAACAGTAGGAACCCCAAATTCACATTTATGCACGTGTTGTCTTTGGGCTCGACACTGCCGAAATGTCTGTTTCTGACAGCAGATTCTTGAAAGGGAGCTGTGATCGATGTGTTAATGCATATTGTGAAGGGTGTGTTGGAAACGGTTTCGGAGACAAGTCTACAGAAAGAATTCCAGAACCAGCAGTCCCCCCTCCCAGGGTGTGGCTCCCAGGGTCACTCCTGCACGCTGCTTCATTCCCTGGTGCCGCTGGATGGTTGCCTTTCGCCAGGTGTTAGAACACATGGACGTGGGGCCATGGTGTAGCGGTTGTCACATCTGCTTTACACGCAGAAGGTCCTGGGGTCGCATCCCAGTGGAGCCACGGTTCATGGTCTACAGCCACGCCACCCTGAACAAGCCCGATCCTGTCTGATCTCAGAAGCTAAGGGTCGGGCCTGGTTAGTACTTAGATGGGAGACCACCTAGGAAGACCAGGTGCTGTAGGCGTGAAAAATAATAAAAAATATATATAGATCACATGTGTGCGAAGGTGATTGAAGAGCAGGTCTTCAAATACTGATGATGTCGATGTGTTAAATAATTCTCAGGCCCAAGATTTAATTATTAATGACATCGTAATTCAAAATAGGAAGCTGTGTATTTAATCACTGATTTTGCTATAGCTAACATAGTTTTATGAGAAAGTAACCCTTAAATTATTAAAATATGCATATTTGTTCATGGAGCTAACATACATTATTATATACTAAGCACGTATTTTAAGTGCTTCGGATCCAGGGGTGACCGGGGCATCTGTGTCCTAAAGGAGCGTGTCCTTGGGGAGACACAGGCTCATCACCTAACTGCAGAGCCGCGGCAGCTTCATGATGAGAGCGGCTCTGTCCTCCTGACGCTGGAGCAGAGGGCGTGCCCGTGGAGAGGTCACCGTTGGCGACACGGGCCGAGCTTTTGCGCAGCAGCGTGGAAGCTGGACTGGTGCCAGAAGAGACTAGATGCGTGGACCCCAGTGTTTGAAATCACTATGATGTTTAACTCATGAGAGATGGAAATATAGAATACTGTGAAGTCATAACAGGAGTGCTATCTCAATGGTTTTTTTCTTTTTCCACCAGATTGCAGAAAAGCTGAGGCAGGCCCTCGGCCGCTTCCCGGTTATGTAGAACGGATCGGAACATGAAGAAAACTCCCAAGTGCTTCTTTCTGACTCGGGGCAATGCAATTTAATTTCTCCCCTTCCATCCAAAATAGAAAAAAAAGGAACAAAACCAAAAAGAAATATGAGTTGCAAAACCTGTGTTTACCAGCTTCAGAGCATCAGTTATATATTCTTTCTACATCCATTATTTAAACCAATGGAAATTGTCTCTATTTTGGGAAAGTACTTAAAATTATCAGAATTTTGAGTGGAAAATTAGAGGTTCCTCCCACTGATATTTTATATTAAATTGTAATTTATAAGTCACCCACAACTTTCCGGTTCTTGCCCAGTGTCAGATAATTACTAATTGCTTTCTTAAACATATGAACTATACCAGAATAAAAAATATATGTTTGTATATTTTTATAATTCCTTTCAAGCCTTTGAGATTCCTGTCTATTTAGGAAAATCTGCCTGCCCTTCACTGACATATTTATGACTCAAGTGCTTACGTGTTCAGGAGAGGGACGGAGAGGCGCCCTCACGTGCCTGTCCTCGGGCCTCCCCGGCCTCACGTGTCCGAGGACGCGGCTTGGCGAAAGCTGACGATCAGGTTCCCCGCCACCTCCCTCCCTCCACCCCCGCCCCGCCCTGGTCTTCCCCGAGGGCCGCTTTCTATCCTTGCTCCTCCTTCCTAAGCATGGCGCTCTCGATGCTAAAAAAGAATAAAGTTGGGGACATTTTTTTCAAATGCTCCGTCTCTGTCTGCGGGGATGGCGTGTGCTGACGTCAGTGCTCAGGAGAGCGCGCCCCAGGGACAGACAGGCCCCTCCAGAGCCCGCCACCCAGCTTCAGTCTTCCCACTGTAGGCTAGTGGGCCACTCGGTGTTACCCGGAAAGACGAAACACGGTTTCATAAGCCTCTCCCACCCCCGCGCGGTGGGGGGGCCTAGGGGCCCACCAGGGCAGCAGCGCGAATGACACGCGGTAAGCCCCAGAGCTGTCGCGTTTCAGAAAACCACTGCAGGGTGGTCTTCCTGACTGGAACCTGAACTTCAGACCGGCCTTGCCCGTCACCAGCTGTCAGAACGTTCCTGGTCGCCAGTGCTTCAGGTCACGGCGTGCAGCGACGCGGAATCTGCAGGCCGCAGCTCTAAGTCGGAGCACGCACAGACACCGTCCTCCTCCCGCGTCGAGTAATCCGCCTTCCCCAGTGGCCTTACTGCGTCATCTTCTCTGCTTCTGGTTTTTGGACCTGATAATTATATTATAGAAAACGGAAAGTTTGGGCCAGCACAAATAAAGTGAAGCCAAAAAAATAAGTAGAAGAGGAAATCAGATGAGCACGAGAACTTCTCGTTCTTTAATATCACGGGTTTTTGTTAATGTTTTTTAAGTAATTTTCCCTACTTGATTTTTCTTTTATAAAATCTCATAGAACAGTGTTTATGATACAGCCATTTAATATATGTACAAATTGTAAAGACTATGTATAAATATTTTACACAAATGTAAGAGCATGTAGAAGCCAACATATAATTGTTTTAAAAACCTGTACATTAAATTCTCAAAGCACTTTTTCAAAACACGTTTTGATGTTTCTGAGTGATTTTTTTTTTTTTTGATAATTGCTTCTTGTTGCCAGCTACTGAAAACAGTCCCCTTGGTGCCATAGTACAGGTTGGGAGAGGAGGCAGGATAGCTGAGTGGGGACCGTGGGCGTTGGGGCCACTTCTTCTTGTGACCTTCCTGAGCCTCCGGAGCCTGCTCAGGCCGGGTCACACATGTACCGTCCCAGCTGGTGATGGAGCACTGCCCTGCACGCCCAGCTGCGTGGCTCGGTGGGTCAGGTAACGCCTGTCATGACAGCTCAGGTCGCACGGTCACTTGGTGACCGGTCATTAAGCGTCAGTCTCTGCTGAGGCCCAGCAGCAGGCCAAGAGGAGACTAGTCATCTGCAGAGGACGGCAGGGCTCTGCCCCCAGATCCCGAAGGCCTGCTCTGACTCACCCCCGCGACCCACCGAAGCCTCCAGCTGGCATCCTGGTCTGCCGTCGCCTTGCACACATTGGCACTGCCGTCAGCAGGGGGCAGCACGCACGGCAGCCCGGGCCTGTTGCTCCTGATGGCCCAGGGAACCATCGCACCCAGTGTCTGCCTCTCAGAAGGTCTGCACTAACTGGTCTGAGGAAGGGGCCGGGAAAGTGAACGAAGTCTAAGAAGATGACGTAGGATGCCTCACAGCCGACCGTGAGCCGGGGAAAGTTAAGGGTCTGTGAAAGACGGTGACAGTTTTCCACTGGGTGTTGCTGTTTGGAATACCGTCCTCCAAGTGGCCAAACTTTAATGGCCTAGTGTATTTGTCATTCTCTCCAGGTTCCAACACATCATATGGTTCCTGTATGTTGATGTTCTGAGTTGTAATGATTTGTACCCACTGTTAGATATCGCAGAAGAGCAAGAATTATGGGAGAATTTATGATTTTTACAATCTTGACGATGCAGAAATAGCGGCTCGGGATTTGGGGAGGAGACGAGCCTGGAGGGTGGCAGAGAACGCGGGCCAGAACGCAGCACTTGGACCAGGAAGCAGGACACGGGCTGTCAGGGCTGGGGTTCTGCACTCGTTCTCGGGGGGTATGGTTAGGAGTGATACTTCCTGTAAAAGTATGTTTTCCTGAGTTTTTAACAAAATGTGCTTGTATTATAATGCAAAGTCATTTACTCTGTTAGAATGATTAGTTCCCCAAACCATCCGCCCAGTGGACGGACGTTAGACCGGGAACCGGGCTCTGGTTCCCTCCGCACGTACGAACCTCAGTCCGTGCCGTTCGGGGCTCCCCGTGACGGAGGGCTCACCAACAGTTCGAGGACGACCTTCAGGGAAGAAACCGTTGCTCGTGGAAGAGATGTGACTTGTGAGTTGCGAGTCTGTCACCTTGAACTAGTCACATAAGCTCTCCTGACTTCAGTCCCCCCGTCCCGAGTACCAGGACGAGAACAGAACAGATGTGTCCTCGAGCTCGTGCCCGCTCTGGGGCCTGACCCTTACAGGAACAGAAGAGCAGGGCTGGGGCTCAGGCCCGTGGACACCTGGTTTCCTTCAGGGGGCACCCCCTGTCCGGTACAGCCACTCCTGGCACTGCCTCCCACGTGACCCCTAGAGGACACAGTCCCAGTGAGTTTAAGGACAGGGCAGGGTGTGCCCCAAAACTTCCTATTTCATCACCCGTCAGCCCTGCCAATTCAGAAGTAGGACCTGGCCCCCCTATCACCTGGCCGCTCCAGGGACATCTCCCCTGGCAGGCCATACAGGTAGCTGAGGAGCACCTGCGATCCAGGGCGAATGGGACACCCACCGTTTCCTCCATAACCTTGTTGATTGCTAGGCGACCAATAGGCACGGACTGACTCCCTCGGCAGTGTGTGAGGGGAGGTGCGGCACCTGTATATCTTTGGAGGTCAGATATTAGCAGTTTTCTATTTTGTTTCTTAGTCATCAGAGATAAGTAATTCTTGAGTGAAGAGGTGAGAGCGCAGTTAATACCAAGATTAGGAATGGGCCACCTGTAGGATGTCAGCTCTTTCCAGGATATCCTGCTCTCCCCTCCACCTCCCTTTCCCCTACCTCTCCCCACTTTCCCTCCTCTTCCCTTCCTGCTCCACCCCCTCTCCCTTTCTCCCTTCTCCCCTCCCCCTCCCTCCTTGTCCTCCCCTCTCTCCTGCTCTTCAAATCCTAGCCGCCCTAGTCTCCCTGAGCGCTGATCCGTCTCCCTAACTCAGACCACGAACTATTCGGTTTTCCGCCCCCGCCTGGGCCTGGGACCTGCACTCACGCAGTGCGTGGGCCGTCACGGGGCTCCCCTCGTTCCTCTCGGTGACCCCAGGCCTGCGGTGCCTGCTGTCAACCATCTGAACCCATTTTCATTTATTCTCTCTCTATTTAAGGACAGGAAACTGGCCTGTATCCCCACGGCAGGACGTGGACAGCCCATCTTTTTTAAAATCTAAAGTAAGGGTAGTTTTCACAGAAAACATCTGGGCACACATATTCTTCAAAATGTAATGTTCTAGTATGTTCCAATCGTCTCTGCAGCAGACATGACAGCTTTTAGCATCTGGTTCTCATTTCCTCTGGGCTCAGCGATGGACTGTGCTTTCCCATCTCCATAAAATTAGTCATCACCGCGTGACATTCTTTGGCCGAAGACAGGAGTTGGGAGCAACGCGTGCCCCTCCAGGGGTAAGCATGTGATTGCTGGTGCTGGCTCTCCAGAACCTTCCCCTGTGGTGACAAAAAGGGGCTGAAGGACTCAAGCGGCTTAGAACTGAGCCAACGCACTGGGGAGAGACGGCCGGGAGAGCTGCTGGAGCCACAGCAACTTATGCAGGAGCGAGAAATTCCTGCCGCGCTGAGCCACTCCGATCTGGAGCTGGCTCCTTACGCAGCTCGAGCGGCACCAGCCCGTCCTGACTGCCGTAGTCCCCCTGGTGGCCGAGCCGGAGTCTGCGTTCTCCCAGACCCCGAGCAGGTGTCTGCAAATATGCTGCCTTAGTGACGCAGAAATATTGGAAAACGTACCATTTGGAAAACTATCAACCCGCAAGAGGAAGCGAAACAAAACAAAAAAAAATGTATAAAAGCAAACCATGTTGGTGAGACGGAATTCTTCTGTTGATGTGTTGAAATCACTTCCAGATGGATCCATCCATTGCAATTCAGAAGGGCTTATTCTTCCCTTGCCACGCGTCTGAACAGACGGCAAACAAATTAGCATACGTGGTAGGCACAAACCTACGACAGGACAACCCGCCCAGGCGAGTTGAAAATTTCCTTTGAGGCACCCTTAGTTCTTGATCCCCGTTTTTGCACGATGTTAGCTCTGCATTTCCTGGCGCCCTCCACACTTCTTTGTAGTTAAGATTCATGTCCAGCCCCCCCCCCCCCAGAGGTGCTTTTGTGAGCAGCTTCTTCTAACTTGCTTCTGAAATGGGAATTCTTGGCCGGTGGCCCGTGCAGTACTTGGGTGTGTGGATCAGTGAATCACATGTGATCACAGGCAGGTAATTCATGTGCCTGTTTTTACTTTTTATTTTTTTGGGGAAGGTGTATCTTTCATCAGATTTTTAAAGGCATAGGTGACTCATTAAAGGGTCACTCTTAGACGTCAGTATCCTCACCTAACCAGACAGTCATCTCTCACATTTTGTTAACCGCATCCTGTTCTTTTTCTTGTAACTGCTTCTCCTTCTCTTTTCTTTAATGACACATGAGCTAAAGGGGTGTCCTGGAGGGGGAGAGATGAATAATTGCACAGGTAGATGGAAAGTCATTGCCAGTGAGTCTTCCAGCGGATGTCTGAGTGACACGGTATTTTAATCCGTGCCATCACTGTGAAAAGCACCCAAGAGCTCTTTATGCTCAGCATAGCTGTGGTGAGCGACACAGAGCAAAGATCTCTCAACCTTTGGCCAAAGGAAGGAGAAACGGAAAGGGATGAGCCGTGAGGGGGAAAGGCAAGCAAGCCCGTCCCTTGAAGAGAAGAAGTGTGTCTCCTGTCAGAGCCGACCATCCTGTGTGGCTCCGTGTGGGGTTTCACATTTTTATCTGAAGGGTTTTGGAAAGAATGCCAGAGAATTACACAAGAAGGCAGAGAAAGTTGTGCATATCCTCACTACTTCCTGAAGATCTTGGCACTAGCGGGCAGAGGAAGCTTATTTAACTAACTATGAGCAAAGCTTCCGGATGTGAAGGGCGTGAAAACACCTGGCTGTCTAGTCCGTATTATCGTCTAGATGGATATGCGCAGGCCCTGGTGGTCTGGGCGTGGGAGGCAGGAAGGAGTTCAAGGCTGAAAACAGCTCGGTCACTGGAGACACTCAGCTCACCCCGCAAAACCTAGCTAGAGCCAGGCGCGGAGTCATCACAGATGTTTAATATACGATACGTTTGAAAACAAACTATAAGGTATTTTTATAGTGCAAAAGCCATGTCCTCATTGAGAATCAACCCTTCTTTCAACGAGGAATTTGGTTCTTCCGGGAGCTATAAAAATGAGGACTCAGAAGACAGATACAAACCAAGTGACCTGGGATAACAGTTTTCTTTTTATTTTTATTATCTGGGAGATCCTTGTTTAGTTACTATTTTTGGTACGTACATTTTTGGTCTCACGTGGATTTATGTTCCATCTTGAGGTTAAAACAGCCACATAGCTTGATCTGCAAAAACGCTGTCATATTTTTTTCAGCTGCTGTCCGCTTTTTATTTTACTCCCCTTTTCATCCATACTCCCTGTAGAAATAGGTCCACGGATACAGTGACAAGTTGGTCTCATTTCCAGAGCTGCGCTGAAAATACTCACGATCTATGCCTTAGTAACCGGCACACAAGGAAAACCCGAATCCCTTAGCTACCTGACGCAAAAATACGTTCTCCCAGGTAGAGAAACTACGAAACCAGAGAGCAGTGTAAACCAGCAGGAAAACCCCGGGTGAGGCGTTTGGACAGCGTCTGATAGCAAGTCCTCAAGAGCAAATCAGAAATCGTTCCTGTCCTTGCCATTTCGCCAGGTTTGCCTTCCGAGGAAATAAATGAAACGTGGGGAAAATTAATTGATACCCGTTTCCAAGACGGCATCAGGTCCTATGTGAAAAGAACCACCGAGACGATCCGATGCCGACTGTGAGCAGCCACCGCAGACACTGCCAGCCATCCAAGCCCAGACGCCATTCCCAGCTGCTCTCTCATCATGTGTCCGTCTCAGACGAAGAGACGGGACAAGCGGGTGGACGGTGGCCAGGAGGCGCCGCTGTTTCTGCGATGCGTGACACCAGAGAACGAGGATGGCTCTCGCTCACTTTCCTCTCACCACCAGGAAAGAAATGTCAGCCCACCCTGATGGGCGGCCCCGTTTTGCTGGGCTCCTGGCTGCCTACGATGCATTTTTACCTCGTTAACCTCATCATTCGGGCTTTTCCAGTGACTGTAGCTGTTCAGTTAGTGTTCTGTTACCTGTTACCTCGTGCATCAGTATTTCGATTCTAGACTGTGGGAATGAAAGACAGCGGCAGGTGTCGTCTGCACCACTGTTTGCAGGGTCTAGTTACAAGGGTCAGTTTCCCAGCAGCTGCAGGCGGGTGTTCACGCGCCTTCGTTCCCTCCCTCAGCAAGGACTCACGGAATGCCGGGCACTGGGTGTCCAACAGTGATGACGGACACGTGGCCCTGGCTGGGGCAGGGCACAGCTTGTCCCCATGAGACGTGGAGAATCCGAGGCACCAAGAAGTTAAGCAAATGGCTCGGGGGCGCCCAGCGTGGAAAGCAGAGCAGGGACTCAGGCCCTGGCCAGCAGGGTGCGGAGTCTGGCGTTGATCTGCGAGATGCTAAGAGAAGGCGACCAAGGAAAGCACCGATGCGTGAAGGATTCAGAGGGAAGGGAATGGGGAAATGCGCGTGCCTTTGCGGGGTCCTAGGTAGGCTGGAGAAAGAGAGCTGAGAGGGACGCAGCCAGTGGACGATGGCATTCTGAGTTGGGGCTGGACATACAGTCACGGGACCAAGCGAAGGGAGCACGCCTGGAGCTCGGGGATGAGGAAGGAATGGAGGCCAGTGGTGGGAGGACAGCAGGGCAGCGGGAGAGGGGACCGCACCCCAGTGCATCAGGGGGACAGGACTGACCGTGTGTGCTGTGTGGCGAGGGGAGGAAGCAGGGCAGGTACTGTCAGTGTCCAGTGATGGGGTGGTCGCAGTGGTCGAGAGGAGAGAGGGGCCCAGGTGACGTTTACCTGTGTTTGGTATAGAATCAAGAGTCAGCTCCACATGGATATCCCCAGCTTGCTTCTAACTCCCCTAAACAGTGCCGGAAACCACCCCCCAATCTTGCAGAATGGCTTTAAGTTCATAATCTCAGAAGGGCACAGTGAGAGGGAGTGTGAGTGGGGGGGGTCTCCTCTTTAGGGCAGGGGACACTAGAGCACCCTTGTAACCTGACGGGAATGGTCCAGGAGAGAGGAAGTGATAGGTGACAGGGGACTGTAGCCATATGCGAAGGAACGAAGTCCTTGGGGAGGAAAGATGGCCGGGGTCCCAGCATGTGAGGAGGGAAGCAGGAACTGGTCCTCCATCCCTGCCGGGAAGAAGACGATAAGGGAGGTTTGGTGATGGAAGGTGAGGACTCCTCTCTCTCAGGGAGGTACAAGGCCAGGAAGACTGCCGAGGGTGGGAGATGGGGTGGGGGGCGGGGGGTGGAATGCGTGATGAAGGAGCAGACGCTGGAAATAACTGTCGTGGAGAAAATGAGTTTAACCACAGAACTGTCCTGGATGAACAGCCAGTGAAGCTCCGAGATCACGGGGTTAAAATTCGCAGGCATCGTGGCACCCCACTGTGGCCCTGAAACTCCTTTTTCCACCAAAAAAAAATCATCAGGGCTTCTTGGAGAAATGGTTGGTTCTGGGTCTTAGGAGCAGAAAAATATATAAGATCGGGCTGGCACTGTCATTCCAGAGGGCGAGGAACTGATCAAAGGCCACTGGGGTCATGTCAGGAAAACCAGGAGCCAACTCGAAGAGGTTCCCACTGGCCAGAGAAGGTACATCCTGAGCATCAGCAAGGCTAGGATTGCAGTGGACTGGACATCAAGTATGTTTCCATCCGAATATGGGTTCACAAGGGGAAAAAAAGTAAAAACAAAACAAAACCCCAAAACTAATTGGTCACCACTGGAGGATATTAATGGACAAATTCAACGAGGTCAGAATGAAGAGACTCCTATTCTACTTGCTTTGTTTATGTCACCGTTGGGCATTTTCTGTTTCTGGAAGAATTGTAGCTGCAGATGAAGAAGGAATGATAGAGCCTAGCAGTTTGGGGGAGGATGTCGGCAGGGACGAGTGATGGCGGCTGCTCCATCACGAGGAGGGACAATGAGACAGGTGCGTCCCGACCATCCCCACCCACGCAGCAGAACCTGCCCGAGCTTCTGCACCCAGCCACCGAGCTATAGGTAGCACAAAGGGCGAAGGGACACACTCAGCAAGTCCAGTCTGCAGGGCAGTGCTGGGCTCACGTCCTGGGTTTTTCAATGAGCAAACTGCAAACAGAAAAAATAAAAAATAAAATAAAATGAATAGAATAGAATAGAATAAAATAGAATAGAATAGAATAGAATAGAATAGAATAGAATAGAATAGAATAGAATAGAATAGAATAGAATAGAATAGAATAGAATAGAATAGAATAATAAAATAAAATAGAAATGGGAAGAAAACCAATCTATTCACAGGGGCTTAAAGAGACACATCGGTCACTTACGGAAGCGCCACTTGTATGAGTCACACACACACTGTGGAAGCAACTTACTTTATGAGACAATTGGAAAGACGAACACTGATTGAATGTCTGGTAATATTAAATAATTACTGTGTAGAAAAATGGCACCAACATGCAAGGTTATACAACTTCTCCAGCAGCCTCGGGGACTCGGAGTGAAGGGAGAGGAAGGCCACGTGACGTCTCAGCAAATGAATGAATGAGCTCGTCGGGGAGCTGAGGATATGGGGTTTTTGCTTTCAATAGTCACGGTGTGAATAGCCAATGAAATGTCATGTGTGAAAAAGTACTTTGAAAAATGGTTTAGTTTGATTTAAAAGTCAGGGCTACAAATCTTTGACAGCCAGCAGCGAGCACACACAGCGTCGCAGTAAACACACCGTTTGCTGATGGGGTGACCTGCTTTGCCATCCTTAGGGTGATCATATTTTTTCTCAGCCCTCAAAAGGGGCGTGTGAACAAAAGGATGGTTTCTAATTTGTGGACGTAATTAGACGAGAACCTTTATTAAGGTAAAAGTCATAATTAGTTGTACATTTAATGAATCCCTATTAAGGGAACTACAAAGGTGCATGAAATTGGAGGAACCCCAAACATCATCCTTGTCATCACCTTCATCGGCACCACGTGGTCAGAGCCTGATTAGAGGGTTTTGTCTGGCACGTTCGCTGCGTTGTCGGAAGTGGGGAAACTGGAACGTGGTCCAAGCAGCGATGGGGACAGGAGGCACGAGGTGTGGCCACCGGGACCTGGAGTGTCACCGGGAGATGCTGGGCGGATCAGAGTCACGGGCTCAAGTTTATTGCAAGCTGTTAATAATCCAAAGTCGATAACTAGATCTTGGCCATACAGAGGGTCAAGCGAAAAGCAAAGAGTCGTAGAAAGAACTACGCCACCCCCACCCATCCTCCAAAATTGCTCCTGTCAGGGACAGCTGTGACGCCACACAGCCGACCCAAAGGTCCTGTCCTCCTCCTCCTCCTCCTGGCCCCGTCTCAGCCTTTGCCATCGCTGATGCCATCTGCTCCTTGAGACACTTCCTCCCCCTTAGAGCCCAGGACACTGTTAACTGCCGGCCGAACTCCTGCCCCACGGGCCCCCCCTCCCCCCAGCTCACACGCGGGTGGTCGGGGCGCCCCGGGCTCCCCACCTGCGGGGCGACACTCCGCCCGTGGTGAACTCCAGGAGGCCCGAGGACTGAACGATCGGACTGCTGACAGTCTCCACATTTGCGTCTCTGCCCAGGTGACTCGGCCAGGACAGATGAGTGACAGCCGGTGCGAGGTGCTGCCTGGCCCGAGGCTGTGCCCCTTCTCAGAGACGAAGACCGGTCAGTGCAGTCGGGCCACCCCCAGGGCCCGTCCACGCCGGATGCCCCGAGGGGTGAGTGGGGCTGCATCGCAGTGCAGCGTCTTCATTCTCCCACGGCACCTGTGCACGAGTCCCCGGCACCAGGCCTGTCACAGGGAACCCAGCCGAATACCCTGGGGAGGCCAGCAGGGAGCGTCTCAATCCTTCAGGGCCTGGGGAGCTTCGGGAGGGAGAGCCCACGGGGTGAAGACCTTTTCCTTCGCCCCTAAAGAAGAGCCAAAAGGCAGATCCTCCGAGGCTGCCCGCTTAGGGGTCTGTTCTCCCTCAGGGACCAGGGACCGGGGAGCTGAACGCGACTTCTGGATTCCGGCACCACCGCCAACCTTCTGGGCCCTTCCCCCAGGGGATGGCGCCTCCTTCTCCCCTCCCCACCCTCCCCGGCCCTGTCCCCCTGCCCCCTCCTCGCTGTCCCGCCCTCCTTGGAGATGCGGGTCCTTCCAGCATCCGGGGGCCTTCCTTTCTCAGGTCTGCAGGCAGCATCCTCCCTGCTTCCAGAACATTCCTTCTGCTGCTTGCCTTCTGACGCGTGCGGGCCTGGCCCGTCTTAGAAAGGCCAGGCTGTCCCCTCTGCCGGCCGCCGTGTGCGGGTTGTGTTTCTCCCAGACAGGCTCCTACAGCTGGCAGATGTCCGCGTCCCCTCCTTAATCCTTAGCAAGCTGACCTTCCCGCCCACCCCTCTAAAAACACTGCCCACTCCAAGGCCACCACCAGCTTCTCGCCAAACCATAGTTCTCTTCTCTGCGTCCTCATTCTTAGAGAGAGACCTTTCTGAAGTTTCCAACCACCGACCACTCCCTGCTTCCAGAACATTCCACACCCAACACTTGGCTCCTCTAACCTCTCAGGCTACTTCTTTCCAGGCTTTTCCTCTCATCCCTCCCAGGCTCGGACACCGGCCGCCTCCTCTGGCCTGTCTCACGCCCCAGCAGAGACCTGCTGCCCTCACAGCCTGCTCTTCACTTCTGGCCTTTCCCGCTGGGGGACCCTCCTCATCTTCCACCCAGCATGACCCCGACCCTCCCCACGGCCCCACTCCCAGCTCCTGTCCCTGCTCACACCAGCCTCCTCCCAGGGTCTCCCGTCTCTGCGGTGATGTCACCGCTGTCCCATTCTCTAAACGCCGGGCTCCTTCTGGGTCCTCGCTGTCCTCGTGGCCTCTCATGTAATCAGGTGTCACGTTCGGCCTTCCACTAGTCGCAAAGCTCTCCACCGTTTCTCTCTCTGCTCTGATGACTTGCTGGGCTCCCTGGCCCCCCGGGGCCCGAGTGACTCCCCAGCCCTCAGCCAAGTTGAATTTCCTGCAGTGGCCTCCTTTGGGGCTGACAGAGCTGGCCTTTCCTTCCTTCCTCACCTCCTCCCTTCCAATCATAGGCCTTCAAGAGCTCCACATCTGGGGGGGGGGCGTGGCTGTCCCCAAACTGGGACCCACCCTCCCTGGTTCCACTCGGGTAGGTATCGGAGCTGACCATTTCCTGAACGTCTCGACGTCAGTTACTTTACCTGCTAAACGTGCCAGTATCCAGGGACCCTCGGCCTATTAAGGTGATGTGTCTGTAAGGTTGGCGCACCCTCTGCCACCCACGTTGACAGCCCCGCTTCAAACCAGAGGGCAGCTCCCCGAAAACCCGGCATGCCCTTGGCTCATTCAGCCCATTCTCAGAGACAGGGGGACAGCTGCTACCGTTCACTGGGTCTGAGACGCACCTTGTAACATTGCTGAAATCAGGGCAATTAAATATTTTAACTGGCAGCATCTTCTCTTCCTCGGTGGTAGATAAAATAGTGGTTCGTCTTGGATTCTATCAGCTGTAAAGCTTGAGTGCTGGTCTTGACTGCAGGAAATTTTCTAAGATATGCACAGCATGGCACTGCACAGAGCTTTAAATAAATAGTGCGATGTTAGGGAAGGCAGGACAGAGGAGGGAAGATATAATGAACAAAGACTCGGTCGCCTTCCTAAGATCTGATACCTAATTTGTGAACCAGGACCAAGAGAAAAGAAATGTAAAAACATTTCTCAAGCAGCACACGAGCAAGCGAGAGCCGAAGTCGACCTCTGTGGACGTGCGTCTGTGTAAACCCCGTTATCTGGACCCTCAGCATCCCAAGCAGCTTGGCGTTTGAAAGGGAAAGTGGGCCAAAGGGACACTGTTCTCACGAGCAGGTAACATCCTTGTGTGGACAGCTCATGAGCATCGTGCCTGGGATACTGGGGTTTGTGAGCAAGGTGACAGAAGACTCGAGAAGGATTTGAATCTGTCTGTTGTTCACGTTTTTATCCTCTGAAGCATCACCCGGGAGGTTGTCCACAGAGGATGGAATGTCCGGTCATTCCTGGTCATTCCTGAATGTCCACAAGGGCGTCACCGAGTCCTGCTTGGCACTGGGGTCTCTCTGCTCCTTCTGAAACGTGCCCAAGGGACCAGAGGCTGGACCTGTGGTCGTCTTTTCAGTGTGAGCAGAAAGGGGGAGGAGAGGAACCAGGCTGTTTTGGGGGCCTGATGGAAGCACCCCTATGGAGGTCCCTGAGGGCTCTGCACACACATCACTCCAAGAGGAGGAGTTTCCCAAACCACCGGAAGGGCCATTCCAGGGAAGGCCTCCCCCCCACGCCCCTCCCCTGCAGATGAGTCCTGCCTGCGGGGCGGAGCCCAGTGCCAGGAGGGGCCCTGCCTCCTTTGACTTAGCTGCGAGGTCATCCTGGGTGGCGCCACCTACCCCAGCGGATAGGTGCCCGTGTTCACACGCGTGAGCACAAACTGGTTTGTCGGAGCATCTGCCCTTAATCCGGGACTTGACTCAGAGCGCAGGAGGAGGGTTTGCGACGAGCTGGAGGGCGAAGGGCACCGGCGGGGGGAGGGGAAGAGCCCCTCCACCCCACACCTCGCTCCCGCACCCATCCATCAGCGCCTCACAGTTGCTCCTGCTTGTCGGTTCCCAAGCTTTGAGCCCTTCGCCCCTCTGACCGCGGACCCGTCCCGTCAGGGCGGTGGGGGTCGGGCGGACAGGTACTGCCGTGAGGAAGGCGGGCTCAGAGCCGTCAAGGTCACTTGACAGAGGTCTCGGAGGGAACACGCACACCCCCGATCTCCAAACTTTCCGCCGGGTGTGCACGGTGGACCCCGGTAGCCGCACCTATAAGTGAAAAGCGACGTGTCTCGAACACTTCCCACACGCCAGACACTCACTAAGCGCTTTACGCGCGAATTAACTCGCTCCTCGCCGCAGCCTCGCCACGTAGGTCCCGTTACTCACCGCGGTTGACCCGCAAGGCAGCTGTGGCCGAGCCGAAGGGCGCGCCCGGGGACGCAGAAGTGGACAGGGAGGCAGGCGCGGCCCCGTGGGCGGGCCCGGGGACCGGGACGGCGACAGCCGCGGGTGGCTTCAGCCCCCGCCGCGCCGGCCGGGCCGGGGCTGCCCATATAAGGCCGCGGGGTCCAGCAGGACGAGCAGGGCCCCCAGCCCCGGACGGCGGCCGCCCCCGCGCCGAGGAACGCGTGGCATCCCCTAGTCCCCGCCCCGGCGCCGCCTCCGCTGGGGGGCGCCCCTGCCCCTCCCCGCCCGGCCCAGCCCCCGGGGCCCCCCGAGCGCGCCCCGGGCCGGGCGGGCGCCGCTGGGCCGCGCCGCTGGGGGGAGCGCGGGGACGCGGGGCCGCGGCGACGCGGGGCCGGGGCGCGGGGAGGCGCCCGCGCGCTCACCTGCCCGGGGCGGCGCGCGGCGGCCGGGCCGGGCCGGGGCGGGGCCTGCGCCCTGCGCGCAGCTGGAGCCTCGGCGCAAAGCGAAACTCGCGGCAGCGGCGCGCTCGCCCGGGGAGCCGTGGCCGCCGCGCGCCCGGGCCCATGGCCCTGAGCAAGGGGCTGCGGCTGCTGCGGCGGCTGGAGGCCGCGGGGGACAGCAGCGTCCTGCTGGAGGCGCGCGGCCGCGGCGACGGCCTGCTCTTCGAGGCCGGCACGGTGGCCACGCTCGGTGAGTGCGCACGGCCGCGCGGCGCTGGGGCCGGGCGCTGGGGCCGCTGCCCGGCTGCCCCGGCGGGGCGGGGCGGGGGCGCCTTCCCTGCCGAGACGACACCCCTGGGCCCCTCGCTTCCCCGAGGTGACCGCCGGGGCCTCAGGGTCAGGGGTGGCGACAGCGGCGGCGGTGGCTTGTTTGAATGAAGCGACGCCGGGACGCCGGAGTCCCCTCCGGGCTGGACCCCTTGCGCCCGGAGGCCCGCGGCTCCCGCTCCGCCGGGTCCCCAGTCTGCCGGCCCGCGCGGGCCGCAGGGTTCAGTCCTCGGAGAGCACCCCCACTTTCCCACCCACCCCTCCGGCCTTTGATACCCCGCGATCGATCCGCCCCGCGCCAGACAGGTTTCTGAGGTTGATGTATGAGCCAGCAGGACCACGTGCCTGGCGCTCTTTTTTGGGGGGGCACCTGTTGATGAAGCCCGTTGGTTTGTGTGGCTAGCTTCACTCCCAGAGGAGGGGATGGGGACAAAAGCACCATGACTAGACTCGGGAGAGACCGCAGATGGCACCTTCGTGTGTGTTACCGGTGACCCTGTGAATGAGTGACCCTGTCAACGAATGCTGCCCACAGTGTCCTGTCTTCAACAGCCTGTCCGGCTCCTGTACACTCCTGCCCGTGGCTTCTTCTACGGAGTCAGTCGTGTCACCTTGGGTCTTCCTCTTTTCCTGCTCACTCATCTTTGTCTCATGTAATAACTTGGGCGAGAGGCCTGGGTAACACAAAGAATAGAACTGAGAGGCAAATCTACTTCCCCATGTGGCTCCATCTGTATGCTGGGTGTATCTGAAATTGGCGGCCCAGCCGGTATGTTCCACATATGGGCTCCAGGAAGTCTCCAGACTGGCACTGTGCCAAGGACTTTAGAGACGAGCTCATTTAATGTTCACAATTCCACGTAAGAACTGTTATTATCCCCACATCACAGATGAGTAAACTGAGGCCCGAAGAGTTAGCTGAGAAACTCGCCCCCATGTGACACAGCTCTTTTTGACTCTCATGTGGCTATTTCTGTAATGTCGCTGGATGTATGGCTTCCTGGAATCACCCACCCCCGGTCCTTTGTTTTGTGGCTGACATTCTTAAGGAAGGCGTAGGTAACACCTGAACGCTGCAGAACAGGCCTCCAGCTGGTGTCCAGCTGCACGGTCTTCACCTGTCGTAGCTAAACCAAGTACAGAGGAGGGTCCCTTGTCCTTTAGGGGGTGGATGACTGGGGCTCTCACGTCCACGATACTTTGTAAACGTCTTCAGTCTTTTGTTTGCGTCGTATGCATTTGATTCTTCGGAATATATGTCTTGGAAGGACCATCTCTTCTATTGCTACTTCTCTAAACATTTTATTATCAGATAGTTACGGGCTGGTCTGCAGTCACCTGGTTACTGAAACAGTGTCTCCAGTACAGTCAGCACCGTGAGTGTGCAGTGAATCGTGGATTCAGTTATTATCAGATTGTTCCAACGTGCGCTCCGGCCGGAGAAGACCAAGTTTGGTCATTTGCTAAGTAAGGTCTTTGGAGAAAAACACAGGCATTTCCATTCCATTTTAGAGGTCCACTTCCTAGTGCGTTTATCAGAGCCGAGGGATTAATTTCATGGCCCAAAACTATTTTTCATCGAAGAGATTAAAACGCCCTTCAGTGGGATTACAATGTGAAGCGAGATGCAGACACATTTAAGACGTCCTTTGAAGCCACTTGGAGAAAGAGACGTTTTATTTTTTTCCAAAAGTGAAGCTTCACATATGATTCTTGAAAGCAATGTCACACGTATTTTCCATTGAGGAATTCAGTTGGGGCTGAGACGCACGTAGGTTATGTTGGTGATTACGATACGCTGGATTCTAGAACCGACGGTGTAATGAAAGCAGTGAGCACATCCTCGGCTCATGGGAGGCCCACGTTCGTCATAACCTAGCGTGCATTCATTTTTCTTGGGCTGAGTGCTTAATTGTTAAAGTCTGTTTTTCTTGAATCAAGTAAAACTTTTCCTTTTTAAAGCGGCTGTAGCTTTTGGTGGTGGTGCCGGTTCTGAGAAGAATGGGAGAGGCTTCTGTTACTAGAAAGTTGTCGCCTCACACTTTTAAAGCACCCTACGTGGGGCATTATGGGCTAGGACGGCTCTGAGTCGGAAATCCCCATCTGTGTTCCAAAGGGCTGGCTTTTTGCTCTCTTTTCCTTGACAAGGTTAAGAGCACTTTCATCTTCCCCTCCCCCCCACCCCGCACCTCCAGAAGGCTGGAATCTGTACTTCTGTGTGGGACGGCACACCTGTGGCAGCCGGCGCAGCTGGCGGCGGAATCCTGACTAGTCACTTCTGTGAAGTTCAAGGTCGGGAGCAGCTTCCTTTTGCGCTTCAGCCGTGGTTACGGTGATGCGTTTTCTCAGTGAGGAACGGAAGGCCGGGGACACCGAAGCAGACGGTTTGTTCCCGTGTGGACAGTGGTTTCTCCCCGGCCACCAAGTGGTCCTGAGTTCCGCCCAGCTCTGTGGCAGAGGCACGCTGCTGCTTTTAGGGGGAGCAGCAGGAGAGCTGGGTGGTCCCCACAAGTATAAGCACAGCCAGTAAAGGCACGTTTTACCCCATAAGGATCCCGCCTTGGAAAGGCCTGTCCGTGGAGGGGGCTCACGAGTGCTGAGTGTTTTTCAGGTGGTGTTCGGAGGCAGGCGGGGGCTCGAACTGGCTTGTGAATTCAGGAAAGGCGGCTGGCCCTGGACTGGTGGGTTGCTGGGAGCAGCCCTTCTGCTCCACCAGGACTGCAGAGGCGGCCACGTCAGGCCATCTAGCCGGCCAGCAGACAGTCAGTCCCAGGTCCTGCTTCGAAAGTGGAAAATCTGCCTTTGATGCTGATTCATGGGAACAGGAACTCCAGAGGCAGAGAAGCAAACCTGTAGGCACCCCCATTCCAAAGGTTTTCACGAAGTTTTCCGGGTGACCTGATTCCAGGGAGCAGGCTTCTCGGGCGGAGGTGAACCGCCATGGCGTGTAACGAGGCCCCTTGGCTCACAATCCAAAATTAGGATTCAGACATTCTCTTATTTACACATCGGGACAAAAAGGACTCGCTGTCTCGCCTTGGTCTCTTTTAGACTGAAGTGTGGGCAAAACGAAGGGAAGTGAGCCTGTCGCTCATGGGTTTTGTCTATTTCCAGAGCTGGCACCAATGCTCCAAAGTTCAGGGTTCTCCAAGCAGCCCCTGGTGCGGGGCGGGGGGGGGGGCGGGGGAGGCTGCGAGTGTCCGTGTGTTTGCACGTGTTTGTAAGCGAGTGCTGCCCTGCCCATCCCCCCCTTCACTAGCCTTGCTCGCTGTTGATCAGACCGCGGGGGAGGGGGCAGGGAGGAAGGAGGCTTGGGAGACTTAATTGAGTTAATGAATGAGTGTCCCTAAATTAACTTAGAGCTTCTGGGGGGAACGTTTCTATGTAAACACTGGGCCAGGGTTTTCCCCGGCTACTATGTTTGTGAAGGGGACACAATGTAGCACTTTGTTTGCATTGGGGAGGAGGCCCTGGAAACCAAGCTTTATCTAAACTGTTGCCTTGATCACTTTCTCTGGTTCTGTGGCCTGGATTTATTTGGTCAGTGGCTTGACGTTTGACCTGCTTAATTAAGCGCATCCAAGAGGATGGACTGAGTGGCCATTCTGTCACGTCTCCTGGGTGGGGACAGAGGCACAGGTGGGGCCAGGCGGGGCTCCTGGCCGCCAGGGCTGCTGCTCAGGCCCTTCTTAGTCGCAGGTTCGCTCAGTGCAATATTTACGGAAATGCAAATTGGGTTAGTGGGGGGCTTCTCCCTGACAAGATGGCAAATCTTGTCAGGCTCCTTTTGGGGGCTCTTGAACCTCTAATGGTGAGGATTTTCACAATTCTCAGAAAGCGAAAGGAAAAATGAATCCCCGTGGACCTTTCTTTCACTTAGCCTTGATAATTATAAATATATTTCAAATCTGTGTCACCCATCCCTGTATTTTTTTTATGAAAAGTAAGTCTCCTAAACTTTAATTGGTTCAGTGCCAAGCAAGGCTTTAATTTATTTGACTTGTCCAATTTTTTTCTTCTTGGCTTACATTTGCATAGATGTGTGTAAGTTTAAATTTTACTCAATAGATTTCAGTGTAACCAGCAGCAGAAACTTGCTTGCTCATGGCTGTGTGAACTGGTTCCAAGTCTGGCCAAGATACATTTTTAAAAGCAGAATGGTCACAAGGGAAGAGTAAACCACAGCCATGAAAAGCAGGGGGTCCCCTCCTTGGGATGTCGCCAACAGGCTTGACGGAGACAGTCTGGACCCACTGACCCTAGACCACGACAAGAGGGTCCTTGCCCGGTACCTGTCACCGGGACTTGGACGAGGAGCTGGGACAAGGGGCTGTGTCTACCTGCTGCTTGGGCCCCCAGTCTGGATGACCCTGCAGGTACACAGGTGTCCCCAACACACACCATGCCCAGCCTGCTCCCCGCCTGCTCAGGTCACTGCCCAGGGCCCTGAGGTGTTGCTTCAGGCCCAGGGGGCAAGGGTGCCGGGTGTGGGTGGAACCGGACACACACACCACACACACAGGCTGTGATGGCCTCGGGCGTGTGCTCGAGGCCCTTAGCAGGGTGGCGTCAGGTCAGCGGAAGAACCGGCCCGGCCAGCCGGGCGCAGCTCCCCGCGACTGTCCCCATCCCGGACCTGGCCTTGCACCTGGTCCCGGGGATACCTCCCAAGCTGCCAGGATAGAACACGTTTGGTTTTGTTTCCTAGTTTGTTAACTGGATGCAAAGCTTACAACTCGTTTGACATGTGGGCTGCAGGCCCCTTTGGGACTGTGGCTCAGACCTGGCAGCGTCGGGGCAGCCTGCTTGGGGCACCCGGGTGCGTCTGGGTCTGTCTCACTCGGGGCGTTCATCCCTGGGGTGCCTGGGTGCCCCTTTCTGGTTTTTGGCCGCTCAGCTTCCCCTGCTGGTCTGGTTTGGCCTTGCCCCTTGAGGATGGGGACTATTTTCTTCCCCCGCCCCCCTACTTGCCTTGTCCCTAAAGCACGAGAAACTGACTCAGACTCAGACTCGGGACTGAGGCTGGCGTTTCTTAAGCGTTTCCAGGCCAGACTGGGTGGGGTGCGTGCAGCCCACCTCGGGGGTGGGGGGGTGGGGGTGGGAACCGGATCGGGCTGGCAAGGGTGTCTGTCTGTCTGCACGACCATGCCGAAGGCTGGAAAGCAGAGGCCCAGAGCTGCTGCTGCACAAGGAGGGGCTTGCGTTATCCTTTCCCCCACCCCACGGTGGCAGGTGCGGGGCGGTCAGCCGGCAGGGCTCACCTCCAAGGTCAAGACGGCCCAGTTCAAGGCACTTCGGAACCGCTTTCCAGGACTTGCCGGAAGCAGCCTTCGGGCCCCGTAATGTAGATGCAAGTCTTTCTCGAGGACAGTTGAATGGAAAATTTTAAAACGTGCACTTCTTTGATCCAGCTTTCTAAGGGTAGAACTTTGTCTCCGGAAATATTCACACATCCGGAGCCCGTTCTGCTCCAGGGATGCTCCTTACAAAACTTTTCGGTCCAGCGCGATGGTAACAGCTGACGTGGGTGGAGCACTCGCCACGCACCAGGTGCTGCGCTGAGCGGTCTACGTGTGACGTCTTGTTCCGTCCTCACAGTGAGGCGGGTACTAACAATCTCCACTGTACGCTGGGGGAAACCGAGGCACCGAGAAGCATGAGCCTGCGCCCGAGGCTCTGCCTTTAGTTGGTGGAGGAGCCGTGATCTGAGCAAGGCTGGGAGGCCTCAGAGGACAGCAGTGTGTTTAGAAATCTCCTTGGAAAAAGAGGAAAGGCAGCGTGCGGAGGAGGAAGGCCAGCTCGGCCCCACCGTCTCGGTGCTCACCCCGGGTTTTAAAACACACGCGTGGGCGTGAGTGTGAAAGGGCGGCTGGGGCGTGCGCGTCGGCACAGCACCCCGGCTGCGCCCGCCGCCCGCGTGTTCACCCGACACTCAGCGTGGAGTGGCGCTCCGGCTTGGGGAAGCAGTCACCCCCTCCCTGAGCGGGGCGTGTGCCATTACCAAGGGGACACGTGGTCCGTCCTCGAGGGGCGTGTGTGGCCTTCGGCCCGGCGTCCCGCAGAGCGGCGGCGGCTGTGCTGGGTCTGCTCCTCTGTGGGGGCCTCGGCACCCAGACCCCGGCCCGATGCCAGCGCAAGCCACCGGAGAAACTGCCGGGCTGCTCAGCCTGGAGGCAGCGGCGAGGCACCGGCCTTCCCGAGGACATGCTTCCGAAAGGGACTGTCGAACCGATGGCACGCGGGGCTGGTGTCATCGCGAAGGGTTCCCCCCCACTCCCGCATTTTGCGTGGGGCGAGGTTCCTGCGTGTGCTGGGTGCTGGGTGCCCTGTGGGACTGTATCTTGCTGGCCAAGTGGGTGGACTGAACCGTGCTTTGCACCCGTCGTGGGCCCTGGGCTGCGTCAGCCACCTGAGCAAAGGGCCCCCCAGCCTGGAAGGCGGGGTGCCTCAGGCCGTGTCCTGGGGGAGGCTCGGGCTGCATTCCTGGCACGCGAGGCTGGCGGGCTGCCGTGTGCTCATAAAGCTTCCTGCTTCAGAGCTGACTCTGGGCGGGAGTATTCACTCAGGGCACGTCGGCTGTGGAGGGCGGGCAGGGCAGCGAGCGCCTGCCAGGGGCCCGGGTCCCCGGAGCGACGAACGCGAAAGTCTGAACTTGATTTTAAGGCAGTTTCTGGAGGATATGGGACTGTTCCGGGGAGGTTTGCTGTAACGTCACAGGAGTTGGTGCTTAATTCTATTCCTGCATCTGTGCCACGTCTGCCCCGCCCCCTCCCCTCCCTGAGGGTATGATGGGGCGTCCCTCCCCGAACTCCTTGTCCAACCTGACGACAAGCGCGGTGTTCTACCCTCCAGCTCCCACTCTTCCTCGTGTGTTTTCGGTGGTGGAGCCCCGTGGTCCCCGAGACCAGGGCCTCACCTGCCGCTCCTGCTCCTTGACAAGGTCAGAGGTGATGCTCAGGGCAAAACGGGAGGTAAGAAATGACAGTGGTCCTTCCCCTCTCATCCTAGAAAGCAGGTGAAGTCTCACAGAGCGAACACGGGGGCCAGAGACTCTCGTTACAGGAATCCTGCTGTTTTTCCTTTCATCCGCCTGCCCACATGCGGGCCCTGGCCTGAAGACGTGCAGGAGCCTGCAGTGTAGCAAGAAAAAACGGTTTAATACGATCGAATTGGCCGATACGGAGCCGGGGAACTCGTGCACGAAACCAGCCGACTCCCCGATGGCGAGCAGGTCGCAGATCCCGCCAGGCAATAAATACCCCAAGACACCGCGGGTCAGAGGTTCAGGGTCAGGGGTTCAGGGTCGTGCTGGCAGCCGATGGGCGGGAGGCGAGGTCGGGGTGATAGGTCACTTCTTCTAAACAGGTCTTGAGGACAGTTCTGAGGTCTCTTCTGGTGTCCCTCTGTCCCATCTCATGGGCAGGTAGCCAGCGGGTCGCTCCACTTTAGAGCTCAGGCACTGAAGCATAAGTTAGGTCAAGATGTTATCCTGAGCCCGCCAGAGGCCCGCCCGGTGACCATTAGTCAGCTCCGGCTCCTGTCGTCGGCTGCCTTGGGGACGGCTGCTTATCTGCAGGGGAAGCTGGGTCTCTGAGGGGCAGAGGGAGACAGAGAGGGATATGGTTTGTAGAGCTGGGATTTAAAACTGAATTTAATTAGAGTCTTAAGGATCTCGTTCTCCTTTCAGTGTTGATGTGGAATTTGGGCGATGGGTAGGGTGGGGAGCAGGCAGGGTGTCCATGGCTGATGCTCAGACCCAGCGGAGCCCCGGGGTGGCCCAGCCACCCATCAAAACCTAGGAAAATGGCCAGAGTCAAAATGACCCTCTCAGCTGGCCACTGCTTTTTTTTTTTTTTTTTTTTTTGCTTTCTCCTTGTATTGACTGATTACTGATCAGCGGTAGTAATCTGCACCCAGAAAAAGCAAACTGCTTCCCTGTCCTCAGGTCTGACCCTAGAATATGGAGCTTCCTCCTCCAAACCCATTACCTGTTTCATCTGCTGCCCCGGGCTCTGGCTCCTTACGCTTCTTTGTCTTGGGGGCGCTGAGTCAACCCCGCCAGGCCTCAGAACCCTAATCTGAAAACAAATGCATGACGACCGGTATTGCCTTTCTACTCTGAGATTCTTTGTCTTAAAGAAGAAAAAAAAAAAAAACTTAAACACTAAGCATAAGCAAATAAGCAACGTCACCACCTGACACATCTGCTTAAAATTATAAACAACCCAGAAATACGGATCTTAAGAGAAATGATCTGGCAATGTAACATCTAAGGTGGCGCCGATCTGAGTCTGAGCCAAACCTGGGAATCTGACGCTATACATTTTTTATGGGGCACTTATAAATTAATTAAAATGCGTGGAATGTATCTCCGCTCTGCCCCGTTCCTATAACCAGAAAAAAAAAATCAATATATTTTAAGGCATTTCCAATTTAAGCTTAAATATAGGAACACAAAGGTGGGTATTTATTAAACGTCATAAACAATGGTATTTTAGTAGCTCCTTCAGCCAATTCTTATTAATGCGCAGTGCCATTCTTAAAACTGCCTTTCATCGTGTTGCATAACTTGTTTTTTTGTTTTTTTATTTTTTTTGATAATCTGGACTGGAGTGGAGCGTTCGTGTGTCTGGGCACGTGTGGTCTTTTTGATGTTCTAACTGACTGTGGTTGCATGAACTGGGCTTCGCCACGAGTCGTATTTGTGGCTGATGAACACCGTTTGCTGGAAAAACTCTCTTTAAGCAGAGGTGACAGTTCTCTGCCACTCCTGTTTCCCCGATGTAGCCAAACTGGGGTCAAGGGGAGCCGAGCTGGGCCCTGCCGGCGGTGGAGGTGATCGGAATGCTGTCAGATGTGGTGGCGGTCCACGTGACCGATTTCAACCACGGGTTTGTCTTTATTTAAATAGTGTGGAGAAAGAAAGGCATATTGGGAAATAAGATCTGGAAAATAAGTTGCCACCTGCCCAGGCCCAAGCCAGGCCCCCGTAACCAGGTCCGTCTGCGTAGTGTGTCTCCTTGTGGTTTCACTAAGACCGCCAGGGCTGACCGGAGGGGAGGCGTCCGTGGGCCCCTGACCACGAGGGGAGGGGCCGTGCTCAGAGCACGTCTGCGGGGATCCCACACGAGGGCCGGCAGTGGAGCCGCAGGAAGGGAATTCCACGCTGACATCTGGTCTCTCGAGTGGAGAAGCAGAATCTTTTATTTCTCAGTTCCAAGGGCTACTTGCCTCTCTCTCCAGGCAGACTATGAAAACAGTGTTTTAGGGGGAGGACTGAGAGATGTTTGTCTGATGGTATAAACCGGTTTTAATCAGAAGTAACAGAACTCTGTCTGTCTGTCTACCCATTGTATCCATCATGTCTATGAATCACCTATCTCATCTATCTATCTATCTATCATCCATCCATCCATCCATCCATCCATCATCTATCTATGAATCATCTATCTCATCCATCTATCTAATCTATCTATCTATCTATCTATCTATCTAACTAACTTTTGCTGTTTATTGACAGAGGAGGAGGTATGATTTCCATTACCAAGTTTAAATATAAACAGTGTCAAAGACCCCAGGAAGCCTGGGGTGGGGACAGAGAAGGTCTAGGCTTTGGTCTGGCTTTTGGAGGTGCGAGGGTGTGCGGGGAATGGGGGGGCTGGGGGAGAACTCCCCTTTCCTGCCCAGAGCCCCACTTTCCAGGGTGTAACTTTGTGTCTGACTCTGTCCAGAGGGGCCGTTTTTTTTTTTTTTTTTTATCTAATTCACAGGAAGATACCCTATGGGCTAGAGGCAGCCATGGAGGAAGTCGCCTGGGAAAAGCTTTTTTCTGACTCGTGTAGTGTAATAACATTTTCAGTCCAACCACGGAACCGGTACTTGTACCCCGACAGCGTGGGGACACATTGCGTAAGACCACGTCTATGAAGTGAGAAATTACAGTGAAATCCTGGTGCTCGCCTAGAAATAGCTCAGCTTGGGACAGCAGGGGGAGGGGGAGGGAAGTGGGGAGGGTCCAGGCTGCGTTTCCCAGTCAGCAGCACCCTCCCCCGCTTGGTTTCTGGTTCAGTCTGCTGTCAGGGAAATGAGGTTACTGAGAGCCTATGAGAATTTTGTCTTAGGAGAGAGAAAGCAGAGCCAGGAGGAAAACTCCCAGAGCAGCCGGCCGTTGTGAGGAGAGTCCGTGAGCTTTGGCGGGGCGGGGGTGGGGGGGGCCTTGTACCCCGGGCAGGTCACCGCCACCATTCTCCTGGGCCCTCGGTGGCTTCTTCTGCCTTCTCCCCTCTGGACACTCGCAAGTCTTGGGCGCGGCTAAGATTGTACCCTTAGAAAATCCAGGAGGCAGATCCTGAAGTATCCGTGGTGCAGTGATACCGAGCCTGGCATTCGTTGGCAGGATTCCAGGAGACAGACGGGCACGCGCGCGCGCGCGCGTACACACACACACACACACACACACACACACACACACACACAGCGGGGAAGGGCATGTGAAACAAGATTGGGGAAGGCTCGGTAACCGTTGGAGGTGGCTGAGAGGTGCATGCTAGCAGGTCCATTAGAATTCGTGCATTGATACGCGGGCTTGCCTTTCAAGCTCAATAGATGAAATTTGGGCAGCTTTCCCATGTACCATCATTAGCCAATTAGAGTTTGTAATGGGATTTAAAAGGATTCCGCTCCCAGTGACCGCAGTGTCTGGGAATAATAAACATAATGGAATAGAGAAGGCCTGAAAGATGAAAGCAATAAAACTTTCACGTGGAAATAGATGGAAAGCTGTGCCACATTCTCGGGATCGGAATATCGGCAATGGCAAGGTATTCGTTCTTCTCCCAAGTCATCCATAAATGCAAGAATCCGAGTAAAATCCAATTAAGTTCCAATCGGCAAGAGTTTGATATAAAATTGAACAGGCCGCTTTTAACGTATATCTGGGACTCCCTCCCTCCTTGTTCTTGTCTGAATCCCCACCCCCATTGCGGTTAACGACACCCACAGATGCGTGGGGGCCAGCGCTCAGGGCTAAGTCCCACGAGTCATCCACACCCCCTCTCTAACTCAACCCCATCCAACCCACGGTCAGGCCAGACCCTCTGCCTCCAAAATTCATCCCACCGGCTCCCCTGTTGCAGCCGCCACAGCGTTAACCTTTATTCACACTGGACCCTCGCACCTGGACTGCGGGTGGCCCCTCCCGGGCATCGCCTCGGTCCCCACACACAGTGGCCCGATCGGGCCTGGCTGGCCGGTGTCCTCTGCCCGGGCTCGGTCTCCAGCCTCCTTTCCCACCATGTCGTGGCTCACTCCCCTGGTGACCCCAGACCGGGGGTCCTGCCTCAGCATCTCCGCACGGGCTGTGCCCTCTGCCCGCGGTGCACCCCCTTCCGCCCCCAGACCTCTGCCCGGGCACCGCCTCCTCATTCAGGCCTCACACAGCAGCTGGCGAGACGTTCCCAACCGCCTGGCAGCGCCCGCCCTGGCAGCGCCCGCCCCCAGCCTCCACGCCCCCCACC
Organism: Macroglossus sobrinus; assembly: GCA_004027375.1. Classification (NCBI taxonomy): domain Eukaryota; kingdom Metazoa; phylum Chordata; class Mammalia; order Chiroptera; family Pteropodidae; genus Macroglossus; species Macroglossus sobrinus. The sequence goes on from PVKZ01002692.1 coordinate 193,023, forward strand.
GTTTCTGTTCCATCCTGTGCTTGCTTGTCCTCACAGCACCTATCCCTGCAGTGACCTTATTTATGTGCTTGCGTCTTCTGCTGTTGGTGAGAAGGCAAGGGAGCTCCTCGGAGCAGGGTGCTGTGGGTTGCTCCGCGTCCCTCAAAGGGCTATGTCCACGCCCTGCCCCCTGGTAACTGAACGTGACCTTGTTTGGGGAAAGGCTCTTCGCAGAGCCAGTTAAGGGGGACGGCACGGTGAGGCCGTGCTGGAGGAGGGTGGGCCCTTACTTCACAGGGATTGGTGTCTTCATCGGAGGAGACACGGAGACACACACACACACACACACACAGAGGAAAGAATGACACGTGAAGACACAGACACACAGAAGGAAGACAGGGGCAGAGATTGGAGTGATGCCGCCACCAGGCACGGAGCGCCTGGGGCCACCAGAAGCTGGCAGGGGCGGGGAGGGGTCCCCCCCCCGGGCGCCCTCAGAGGGGGCGTGCCCCTGCCGACTCCTGGATTTTGGACTCTGGCCTCCAGACTGTGAGAGGATCGATCGGCGTTGTTTGAACTGCCCAGTTTCCTTTGTCACTGCAGCCCCAGGAAACGACACGGGGCGTCATCTGTCCAGTTTGTACCGGTGTGAGGAGGGGCTCAGAAGCAATGCTGAATGCTGCAGCAATGGCAAAAAATGGCCACGAAGGTTTTGAAACAGATCGGTGAAGACAGGCGTGATCCACCAGGCAGCAAAGCACGACATCGGGCCGTAACGGTCGTGTAACAGGTCGTGTAACGGACGTGTAATAGAGGAGCGGGCTCGGAACAGACTCGTGCACAAGTAGCTTTGTTTATTATAAAGGTGACGGTTTAAATCGCCCGGGAGAAAGGCTTGTGTGGGTGCACGTGACCAACACCACGCGTAACGGGCTCTGCCTTCACTCGGCTGGACATTCAGACCTGGTCCACTCGGCTCTACTGGTCGGAGAGGAGAAGATGAAACCTGGGCCTGCCCCGCCCAGTAGGGCCAGCTGCACCCCCGTCCAGGGGCGTGCGTGGTCTTTGCGGCATCTCAGGCCGGTGACGGCTCACATAGTGGTCCTTCAGTAACTGGTTTCCTTCCAGCTCAAAGCCTCACGCCTGCAGGAGCCCCGCACCCCTTAATAAACCCCCAAAGACACAGATCCCAGAGTTCACCCAAGGGCATGCCCAGTCCTAAGAGTTGTCTCACCTAAGGAGGCCCCCCAAGTCTGGCGTCCCCGTTGGGGGTTCATCATTTATTTATGGTTCTTTCCTATCCAGAAGCAATTTACCACTTAAGGTCATATTTATCATAAGTGGTTTTATCTAGTGACATAGCTGACATTTACCCTTTCTGGGGTCCCAGGGAGCTAGAGCTAGAAAGCTAAACAAATGTCAAACTCTTACACGAAAGGGAAATATTTTCGTAAGCCTGTGTGGACGCTAGTTAAGTTAGAGCCTGCCTTGTTAGATCATACATTCCAGGGGTATTTAAGAGTTAAACGAAAAGACATCCAGCTTGTAAAGTCTTGGAAGAAAATATAGGAGAAGCTTTCAGGTTTATGGAACGAAAAGCCTTTCGAAGCAAAGAGTGAAGCTCAGAAGTCATGCAGGAAAAAAGTGTGACAGATCTAAGAAATGTTTTTAGTTGACGTATGCTTTATAAAATGGGGAAATACCGAGCATACAGCTGCATGCATTTTCACAATGCGAACACACATAACCTGCGATTTGACCTGGACACCACGCAGGTGGCCCCCTAAGACCCCCCCCCTGCGCCCGTGCTCCACCCCGTCAGACGGGCGGATTTGATGATGTCAAACATTGAAACTCCGGGCTGTGCAAAGAAAGACACCATAAATGCAGCTGAAAGATGTGCAAGATGCAACAGGACCAAAGGTTGCTCATCGTCGTCTGTAAAAGAGCACCTGTCACGGAGAAGAAGGACGATGGGTCCCACAGAGAAACCGGCCCAGGATGTACCGAGCGTTCTCAGACACGGAAGTGCAGGCGGCCGGGTGCGGGGAGCCAGGCCCACCACCTCCGCCCGTGGCCGTGAGCGGCGCTGCACACGTGGCCGGCCGCTGGATCTCTGTGCTCCTGCCCCGTCTGTCACTCCTGCTGTGTCCCCACTGTGACCTGTGACAGACAGGGCGCTCCCTCAGCCTCACCGCTCCGTCCTGGCCTGGCCGGCAGCGGTGCCCCCTCATGCCCGTCCCTCTGCCCTGTCCTGGGAGACACTGGGTCTCGCTGGGCCAGCCCCACAGGCTTCCAGACAAGCCCAGGTTTGCCTGGCCCTTCGGAGGGAGACACACCTGTTAGGTTCCAGCCCAGCCATGCTCCGGGTCGGGGACACGGGGGTGGGGCGGGGCAGGGTGGGGCACAGAACAGCGCTGGGGGCTGGGGCGGGACCGGTGCCACGTCTTCCTTAAATGCTTGGCGAAACCCCCCAGTGGGGTCATCTGGGCCTGGTGCTTTCTGTTTTGTCAGATTCTTAATTAGTGATTAAACTTCTTTAATAGGCCTAGTCAGATCGATGATCAGTTTCTCCTTATAGGAGTTCTTCTAGTCTGTGTCTTTCAAGGACTTAGGAAGCGTCTTTGTAGCCAGAGGTTGGGGCAAGCCGTAGGTATGGCATCCCAGCTGGAAAGGCCAGGGTTGGGGGAACAAAATAGCCCCCCCCCAGGAAGAGTGGGGGGCAGGCATCAGAGGCAGCAAAGCGTTCACTCTGGAAAGGCACGCTTCCCCCAGAGAGAGAGAGAGGCTCCTGGAGCCCCAGGGCCTCCTGGGAGAATGCCGGGACTTCCTGGGCTTCCCTCACCTCCCCTGGACCTGCGCGCCCCTGTGCCCCACGCCGCGCCCCGTCACGGGTGGGCAGGAGCATGGCCGCAGCTCGGAGCCGTCTCTGAGGGGCACCCCACACGGGCGAGCAAACGGGCCTGATCTGGTCTCTAACGGAAGCTGGTTTGCTCTCCCAGCGACAGAATCAGAGTGGTTCTGGATTCTGGCTTAAGAGGTAGAGTAGGCACTGACTTTTGGTAGATGGATCAGCTCTCACTCCAGACCCCTGGAACTAACGGTGTCCAGCCTCTGCGAGCCGCGCCTGCCGTCAGCTCTCCTATGACCCTGCCGTCACCAGCCTTGGCACAGTCCCCAGGGTGGCCCTGCCGGGGGCAGGAGGGCATCCTTGCCCCTCGTGGCCGCTCGCTCGCACACTAGGCTCCTCCCCGCTCCGCAGAGAGGGTGCTCCTCCTGCAGGGGCACACGCCCCCTTGTTGCCGAGCCGGGCTCCTTGCCGGCTGGGCTCTCCACTACCCCACGCCCCCGTCTTAGCCACGCTCATGGCCCTTAGCACCGATGTATCCGCCCTGCTGGCCTCCCTCTGCCCTCACCCGCTCACTGCCACGGTCCAGCCCACAGACCTCCTCTCCCCTGAGGTCACTGCAAGCTCCCTCAGGACCCCGGCAGGTGGGGACTCTGCAGCCCACCGAGACCTGCAGTCTGTGGCCTCCTAACCCGGCTCCACTGCCCTCAGGCCTTCGCTGCCCTCCGTGTCCTTAGTGGATTCGGGCCCCTGGCTGCGACCGCTCACGCCTCGCTCCTGCACTCGCCAGGCGGGATCCCCAACCCTGAGGAAGTCCCCACCCCACCTCCCAGCCCATGCACACACTCGCGTACCCGCATGGGGCTGGAGGAGGACACGGGGACCTCCTACGGGTGTTCAGAGCTGCTCAGCAACCTCACTGCGTCTTCCTGGTCGGGTCGGATGCCTCCTCTGCTTTTGGGGTGACTGTCCCACTTCTCCTCAAGCCTGGTCCCTGTGGGCTAAGATTTCACTGAGAAAATCAAAGCCCATAAAAGGAGGACTTTCAGCAGCCCCCTCCCCTCGTTCGCCTGCCCCACGCTGGTGGGCACTGCCTTGCCTCTGCCACAGCCCACGACCCCCAGCCCCTGCTCGTCCACCTTTCCTCATCCCGCTCCCTCTCCCCTCCCCCAGGTTCCCCCGAACCTCCGGGCTCAGGCATGCCCGCCACCTCCCGAACAGACTGTGGCATCTTAGGTTAAGAAACCCTGTCTGGACCCCAGCCCCACCTCCTGTCCCGCCCGCTCCCCCCGCACGGAGGGGTCGTCCACGCTTGCCTGCCGTCTCCACTCGCCCTCCTCCTCATCTCCCCTGACTCCATCCCTGCCACACCCATGAGCGTCCCCAGAGCCTTCCCCCTGCAGACCCCACGGGGGATGGGGAGGGGGTGCCGAGTTCCATCCAGCAGCACCCCCAGTGATCACGCCTCCTTCCCGAAGCAAGGCGTCTCCTCCTGGTGCTGTCCTGTCCTCCCTGCTGCTCCCCTAGCGCCCGGAGCCCTCCCCGAGGGACGCGCTCGGGGGCTGTGACTCCCCCCTTTGTCCCACTCCCCACGTCTCACGCAGCACAAGGAGATACGTGTGGGTCGCACCAACGGCGTCAGAGGGGGGTGTGTGCACGCACACACGTGCGTGTGTGGGAACAGGGCTTCTCCGTGAGGGAGGAGGCACTGAGCTGGCCTGGGCAGGTGTGTGTGTGGGGAGGGGTTTGGGGGGGGGGGGGACAGGTAACCTGACTGAGGACGAGGACGGGGGAGCACCAGGAAACTGGTTTGGCTGCTCAGTCAGTGCCGGGAGCAGAGCCGCCAGCACCAGGCCCCGGCCAGGGACCTAATTAGTTAGTCACAGAAAGGGCTTGTTGGAGGAGGAAGTGACACACCCAGCTCTGCGGCAGGAGGAGTCCCTTGTGGGGGCAGCAGGGGGAGGGGAGAAACCTAAGGCCCAGGCTCGAGATCTGAGGGCCCTGTCTTCCCCAGGTGTCAGGAGAACCTGTGAGCATTGGTGTAGAAACGGGTCTTTCTATGCGCCATCAGGATTCCCGCTGGGTGAGCCCCGTCCTCGGCGTCAGGGGCTGCTTTGCTGATCGGGGCTCGGCCCTCCGTCCCTGAAGCACACTGAGCACTGTGCCCGTACGTTCCCACCGCCTGGACTCCCTCTTGAAGGCCGTGCCCAGCTCTGCACGCAGGGCCTCTTGCCCCCGGGAGCCAGCCCAGGAACCTCAGCCAGGGCTGGCCTGGGTTAGCGCCCGGGGCGGGGAGGGGGTGTGGAGGGGCC